>PVIA01012620.1:0-36758 GCA_004024845.1 Tonatia bakeri | reverse complement strand
TAGGTAGAAAATAGACAGGGGGAGGGTAGGAATAGTATGGGACATGTAGACACTAGAGAACTTATGACACATGGACATGAACTAAAGGGGGGAATGAGGGTGGGAGGGGATGGGCAGGGTGGTGGGGAGTGAGGGGGGAAAATGGGCCAACTGTAGTTGCATAATCAATAAAATAAAGAATTAAAAAAAAAAAAGAAGTTTAGAGAGGGGAAGGGGGAGGGAGAAACATTAATGTGCGGTTGCTTCTTGCAAGTTCCCTACTGGAGACCTGGCCCACAACCCAGGCGTATGCACTGACTGGGAATCGAACTGGTGACCCTGTGGTTCTCAGGCCAGTGCTCAATCCACTGAACCACACCAGTCAGGGCTTGATATGTTCTTTACAACTGTGGGTCAGTGGATTGCAGGAGGTAAAAGATTCTTTATGCCTGTGCTTCAAGATAAGAGAAGGATAGACCACAGGGAGGGATAGACAGAAACCTCCTGCATATCCATTGTGGTTTAAAGCAAAGTTAATGGGCAAAAGAATCGAACAGTGGTGAGTGGCCAAATTGCCCTCCCCAGGTGTTGGTGGTAGAGCCGAGTGGATTAGATACAAGATATATAACATATTAAATATTGATATCCTGTGAGCTCTCTGTGTACAGAAGAGAGAAATGAGGAGAGCGTTTAGAAAAGCCTTGTCACCCCCAAAACTCAGGGGAGACCCAGAGCCATGCAGTCCCACCCCTGGAGCCTCTGTGCTGTAGACTCAGGAGGGTGCTCTGGGCTGCTGCTGAGTTGAGTGGGGTCTGCAGGGGTCCTTCTGAATGCACATCTGGTCACTGCGGCCCGAGCCAGGGGAGGGAAAGCTGTCTTCAGCGCCAGCACTGCGTTCTGTCTGCCCTCCATCCCCTGAATCCCTCCGTTCACTGCCATCTTGCAGCTCCCAGAGGGGCCCCTGGCTCAGCCCATGATTAGGAAGAACCCGACTCTAGACCGAAGCCTGTAAAATTTTGTATATTATAGTCAGTAAAGTTTTTGAAATGTTTATTCACTTAGTTGTTCATTTATTCCCACAACACTCACTGAGTATCTATGGAGTGGGGGTTTGAATGCACGGCATGGGGATGCATGGATGGCAGAACTTGGGGAACATTTGCTCTCTAGTGAGCCAGAAAAGTGGGTGATGAGACTATGATGCATTAGCCCTGGCAGGTGTGGCTCAGTGGATTGAGCACCAGACCGTGAACCAAAGGGTTACTGGTTTGATTCCCAGTCAGGGTGGGTTGCAAGCCAGGTCCCCAGTTGGGGTTGTGAGAGAGGCAGCCAGTCGATGTTTCCCTCACACATCTGTGTTTCTCTTCTCTTTTTTCCTTCCTTCCCTCTCTAAAAATAAATAATATGAAATCTTAAAAAAGAATATGATGGCTGTGGTGGCTCAGTGGATTGAGCACCATGCTGGACTGCGAACCAAATGGTCACGGGTTCTATTCCCGGTCAGGGCACATGCCTGGGTTGTGAGCCTGGTCCCCAGCTGGTTGCACAGAGGCAACCACACATTGATGTTTCTCTCCCTCCCTTTCTCTAAGTAAATAAATCTTAAAAAAATATATGATGCATTAGATGCAGGATAAAGTCAGCTCCAGGGACTCAAACATGGGTCCTGGAAGCATGCATCTCTCTGGGGGATCAATTTCCATTCTGGACATTTGATATCAAGATCAAATCAATGGAATTATTGATCCTCAAGGGGCCATACAGATAAGCAGCCCCACTGCTACTACCCGCAGGTTCCTGAGATGTGCATGCTCTTGCGGTGCTGGTCTCTGGAACACTCATCCTACATGCACACACACACGCCTCGGGGAGCAGAGGTCACGATCCAGGCAATTGAGAAAACGCTATTCAGATATAAGAAGCAAAGGGGTTTGAAGAGCAAAGGGCAATCAGCCTTAATTATGAAGGCATGTGCTTTGATTCTTCATTTCCTGTAACATCGGACTAGGGATCATCTAAAGTGGTATTTCTGGGACTTGGACTGTTTCCAATGCAGGGGGGAGAAAGGAAACGTATATGTATTATTGCCTCCCTAAGCAGGAGCTTTTGAGAATGATCTCATCCTTGTTATTTTCTTTGCTTTGCTCTGATGGCCAGTCTCATTCTCAAGGAAAGAAAGGCTATTCTAGCTTTCTTCTTATTATTATTATTAATTATTATTTTAAAAATATTTTATTTATTTATTTTCAGAGAGGAGAAGGGAGGTGGAGAATCATCAATGTGTGGTTTCCTCTGGAGCACCCCACACTGGGGACCCAGCCCAAAACCCGGGCATGTGCTTTGACTGGGAATCAAACCAGTGACCTGTTGGTTCACAGGCTGGTGCTCAATCCATTGAGCCACATGAGCCAGGGCTAGCTTTATTATTGTTATCATTACTATTTTAAACTAAAGCAACTCCAATAGCACAGGGTAGAGGAAAGGTTTGTGGACTTTGCCTGATAGCCCTGCACCTTAGCCCTCATCCCTAAACTGCTCTAAACCAAGAGCTTCGTTAGAACTGAAAGGCTGAGAGATGCTTACAGAGATGGAGAAATGACAGGTATTTGCAGCTTGACATTAGATAACCATGTCCACAAGGAGACCTCTGATGCCCAGGGACAGTCAGGAGAGAAGGTACCAGGTCCCCTGAAACTTGCTCCTCCCCTCTGAGTAAACAGCCCACCCAGACAGCCCCATCTCAGCCGTTACTACCCTGGAGGTGTGCTCCAATTCTTCAAGCCACAGGAAACTGGCATTTGGGCTCAGTACAGAGAGAATCAAATCTACAATAGCCCATTTCTGGTAAAACAAAACAGAAAGATTTGTGTAGTTGTTAATAAACTTAGAAAAAGAATGGTTTTCTTCCTCGTTGTAAGTGCATTCACTAAAAAACGCTTCTCCCTCAAAGTAACTGTTTTGCAAATTAACCTTTGTAATTGGACACAGGCGGGGAATAGTGAAAAAAAAGCCAGTCAAGTTGAGTAGTGGGGGGTTGTTTTCCAACTTTAGTGACACTAACTTTAGTTGAGTTCTGGTAACCCACTACCATCGGACCAGCCAGAAAACTGCCCTTTTCTTTCATTATATAAAGTCCTTAAATTGCTACTCTAAAAACATTAGGATGAGTTACTTCAGTAATTTTCAAAAAAATTATTTAATGTTATGTAAACCGCATAGTATAATGCTATAGAAAACAACACATTTTCTGATGCTTTTCCTTGGATTTTTAGAGGTCAACACAAACTGATATTCAAAATAATTGTAGATGCATGATGGGAAATAGAAACAAAGTACCAGATGGAAGCCTCTTGTCATCCACTAATACGGTGAGACCTTCAGGGATCACAGAAAAAAAACAGTGAATGTACTTGGGCCAAATGTTTAGTAACAAAAATATGAGACATTTAATGTCAACAAAATGAGCTTTGATTTTTTTTTTTTAATCGTCTTCCTGTGATTTACAAAATGCCTTCCTGATTCGAAACAGCAGGTGGCAGTAATGCACAGAAGATTCGGTTTCCACCCACTCTGGTCAGAGAGCTTTGGCCAGAGAGCTTCTCAGGCAAGGATACATTAAATGTTCATTCACACTTGTTATTATCTATATTTTCCTAATAATCCCTAATAGGTATAGTCAGTCAAATAGTTATGAAAAATGTAATATGACCATATCCTTTACTTTTAAGATCGTTGTTTTGTAGAAGTTCCCATAAAATGTTGAAAACAGTCTTTTATCAAAGGTTTTGTTGTGAGAGGTGGAAGCCCACTCAGTGATCAGCTATAAGCGCCCTCACCAAGTTCCAGGTGAAACCCCACATTAACCAGAAGAAAAGGGATGAGAAGGATTAGGGAATGACCAATAAATAGTTCTGATCTTTGCCTGTTAAATCTTAATGTTCCTGTTTAAAACATTCGTGTTTTAAAATACAAAACATTAAAGTGAACTGAAGTTCTCAAGGACAGAAGGAAAGGTGTGTTCAATTCATTTATTTAAAGAAAATATTGTGCAGATAACCATTACAGTGAGACTTGGATTTCACAAAACCCACGTGGTGAGTTTCAGATGGCTGAGAGTGCGAATATAGGTGACTTCAGGCAGGAGCTTCGCAGGTGCCCGCATCCAGGAGACCGCAGAGGAGCGATGCTGAGCCTGGGAAGGTCTGCACGCAGGTGGGAGAGCAGACGTCACAGCTGGCCTGCTTCATAGTCGGGAAGCCGGGCAGGCGATTGCGCCATAGGGGTCATAGAGGTGGAAACGTTTCACATGCTAACCTGTGCTGTTCTTCAGAATAGGCTGGAAACCCATCCATGCCCCCGTCGTCTTCAGGGAAGTTTAAATTCCCTGATTTCTCTGATGCTGTCTTCCACAGGCTCCTGTCTGCCTGCTGTTCCCACCCTTGCCCAGGACCTGTGCTCTCCAGCGAGACTTAAGTGCAGTTCTGGCTGCTGCTGTTTTCTCTCCTGTCCCCTCTGATGACAGCCTGCCTACGGGCAGGGCTGGGAAGGAAACACTGATTTCAGAGGAATCGGACAAAAAATCCGTCTGAGCATTTATCCGATGTGATTTCTCCCATTACGTCTCTGAGCCTGGAATATTGACACATGCATCTTCTAAAATGCACAGAACATCACCCTGTGAATCACAGCAACCACACAGCCTTACCTTAGGGCGAAGGGCCCAAAGGATCGTGGAAAATGCAACGGTTGAGCTGTGGGAAGAGAGCACTAGGCAGGGCTCTTCCTTCTAAAAATGTACTGGCCTGAGACCTTTCGGGGAGGTGAAAACGAGGCCCCAACACTATTAGGTTGTGGCGATGGTTGCACGACTCCGTCAAGTTACTACAATTACCGAATTCTGTGGCACACGGGTTGCACCTCCACAGAGTTCTTTATAAAGTTTTACTTGTGTTCGTACATGATTTTAGCAGTGAGTAAAAAGTTAGAAATTAAAAACAAAAAAACGGACAGCACTGAGGGGCTTTATTATTTTAGTTGTTGTCTGAACATCTGTCGCGGTCCTGCCAGGTTCTGCCAAGACGATCAACCTTACTCCTACAGTAAGGCAGGTTCTTCCAGCCTTACTGTAGGAGTTTAACTGGATGCCAAAGTCATGGAGCCCAGAAGCTGGGTTCAGGGCCAGACTGGTCAGGGCTCCTGGCCTGGACCCCGAGCAGGCTGGTTCCGGTGAGTAATCACTCAGATCTGTGTCAGCAAGAAAGGAAGCATGGGTGGGGTGGGGCGTGATGGGGGAGAACCAGCCTCAGGGGATAGGGAGGAGGTGTCCCATGCCCAGCTGCTGGAAAGGGCACAAAGCTGCCCCTGGGGTTGGGGACATGGGCGGGTCATCGGAGCCATCAGGGCTTTGGCTGGACCAGGGAAACAGGAAGAGTCATCTTGTTTGGCCACCTGAGTCACCCAGGAGGTAACGATGACACACAGCTGATGGATACACCAGGGTTTTGTTTTGAAGTGATACATCTTAAACATACCCCCAGCCCGAAGCCCATCTCCCTCTTCATTCCACATTCCACTGCCATGCGGCCAACCCTCCGGCCTTCCCAGGCGAACCACAGCTCACCCAATTCCCCTTCTTTGTGAGTTCCTCTCTCCCAGCAAGCCTGCCTCCCTTGTTTCCCTTCCCTCCTCAGTGGGGAGGAAGCTTTTCTTTCCTCCTCTGAACTCCTTACGGGGTCTTAGGTGTGTCATAATTAAGGAGGGGTATAAGTTCACACCCCCAGGCCCTCCTTCTGGTGCATCTTTGCCAGGGTGGAGGGTTGGTGTAGAAGCTTCCTGACCACAGGGACTTGGCCCTGTGTCATTTTCCTCTCAAATGAGTACTTCTCAAAATCTTTTAAGGATTGTTACAAGGTTCGGGACTCTGGAGAGAGTGATGCATCCATGTCTACAAAGTTGTACACATTCTCAGATGTGCAGACATTCTGCGTGCAATGTGGGCGTGTTCATAAACTCTGAGCCTGACCTTGACCCCTGCACCGAGGGCGGCAGATGGCTCACGGCACCAACAGGACGAAGGTGTCCCTTCCTCCATCCTTCCTCCACCCTCTTCTGTGCCACCCTGTCCCACCGGGAGGAGACCCCCTTCCCCCAGACTGCGTCCAACAATCGGAAACGTTTTAAGTATATTTTTTATACATCCACTTGACAGAGGATGCATGCAGATTTAAATAGAGACTTATTAAGGCTGGGTGGTACGAAGAAAAATTCTTACATGTCAAGGTCATTGGGAAAACACAACGAAAATGCTGTGCTCACACCTGTGGGTGAGCTCCATGGGAACAAGAGCAAAGGAACCTGAAAGTCACGGGTGTGACACTTGGGGCCAGTGCCCGAGTTTCCTCCCTTACTCAGTACCTACGCTAGTGAGTGTTCCCGAGCTGTCTGCCTGGCTACGAGGTTAGTAAGAACTCTCATTCCTTGGCTGCCATCACTCAGCTGGTTAGCGTAACAGCAGCAGAACACACAAGTTCCCACAGGGCGTGAATGACCCCATATACACACCAAGATGAGCCTGAGAAGGGGCTTGAAGCAAGAGCGGTCATGGGCCTTCTGCGAGGCCGAACTGTGCGCGGTCTGAGCCTTGCTGTCCAGCTTGAAGAAGGAAGAAGTCAGCATGAACCCCTTTCCCGGCGCTCCTGCCAAGCTAGTTGGCCTCCTCTTGGGGAGGCTTGGGCTCGGAAGGCGCCCCTGTGGGTCCCGGGCGAGGATCCCGCAGGACTCCCGAGGCCCCCCGCCCCTCCGGCCCCCGAAAGATGGAGGTCTCGGGGTTTCCAAGTTTCTCTCGCAACAGGCTCCACCTGGAACCTGCTTCGCAGCTGCGGGGCGGGCCTGGCCGGGGCGGCGGAGCCACAAACCGCAGGAAACAGCCAGCCTCTGTGCCCGGCTCGTCGGTTGTCGTCGTCCCGGTCCCGGGCAGGTGGTCAATTCCGCAGAACCTTCCCGAGTCAGGTGAGCCAGCCGCACAGCCCCGCCCGACCAGGCGCGCCTTCTGGGTGCCAGTGTGGGCAGGCTGGCCCCGGCAGGAGCTTTCCCTCCTTTCTAAAATCGTGTATTTTTTTTCTCCTCTGGACGAGTCACTCTGTTTCCGTCCACATCTGTTGCCAGGTCCCGGCGACACAACCCTGGGTGGCGCGTCCCCGCGGCCAGGCGCCTGCCGGCTTCGAGTTTGGGTGCGTTCCCGGCCCGCCACTCCTGGCCGTGAGCAAGCATGTTGTCTCTTGGGGTCCGTCCCTCCTTCTTGGTACCGTGGGAATGAGAGTAATTTCGGGCCCCCGACCGTTGGAAGCCGGACTGTGGCAGGAACCCGCCAGGGACCTCCTTGGCGCCGTCGCTGTGCCCGCCCCCCAGCTCCACTCGCAGTGACTACCCCAACTACTCAGCTTCTTCCTTGAAGCTTCAACGCCAGCTCAGAGATGGCTTCGCTTGAGGCTGTCCCTGGGTCCGGTGTCACGAGGCGTCACCGTGGAAGTTTTCTTGTCTTTGTCTTCGTTGCTTCTAGGTAGGAACCGCGTCCCCACTGGGCTCCCCGGGGCGGTCACCAGGCGGAGTCCCAGGCCCAGAGCGCGAGGAGGGAAACGCGGTTGGGGGCGGAGAGGCCGCGCTGGTCGGGACGAGGAGGGAGGGCAGGGCCCAAGGGGGCAGGTGAGGTGCGAGGTGCCTGGTGCCTGGTGCCTGAGCCCTCGAGTTCCTTTTCTGCTCCGGGAATCAGCGGAGTCCAATAATACTGCTCTGCCAAAACAATGCCCACCTGTGCAGTGTAGCCCACGCCACGTCTCCGAAATAAAGAGCAGGTGGCGATCATTATCGCTATCGTAGCTAAATAGCGTTAATCGCACTCTTGCTGATCTGGATATACTAACTATCATTGTTTTCTTCTCCTAGGAAGGAGTACTGTTGTTATACCCACTTTTTTCTTTTTTTAATCGAGATACAATGGACATAACATTGTATGAGCTTCAGGTGTACAACATGCAATGATTTGGTATGTGTAGCAAAATGATCACCGTTAAGTCTAGTTACCATCTGCCACCTCACTTAGTTACCATTTTTTTTCTTATGATGAGAACTTTTACGATCTAGTCTTAGCAGCTTTTGGGGACACAATACACTCTTATTAAAGGCAAGCACCATGCTGTACATGACATCCCCACGATTAACTTGTTGTACAACTGAAAGCCTGTTCCCTTCTGCCACCTTCACCTGTTTTGACCGCCCTCCCACCCCCAACCTGTTCTCTGCATCTGACGTGCTCAGGTTCTGTTTTCATTCCACTTGTAGGTGAGATAGTGCAGTATTTGTCCTTCTCTGTCTGACTTACTTCACTCAGCATTAGCATAATGCCATCCGGGTCCATCCATGGCGTTGCAAAGGGCGAGATTTCCTTGTTCTTTTAATGGCTAAATAATATTCTAATACGTATGTATCTCACACTTTCTTCATCCATCCGTCTGTCAGTGAATGCTTAGGTGGTTTCTATGTCTTGGCTCTTGTAAATAAACATAGGGGTGAAGATGTCTTTCTGAGTTACTGCTTTCGTTTTCTTTCGATAAACACCCAGAAATGGAATTGCCGGATTATACAGTAGTTCTGTTTTTAAAATGTTTTCCATCGGGGCTGCACCAATTTACATTCTCACAACACTTGTTATTTCGTGTGTCTTTGACACCAGCCCTTCTGACAGGTGTGAGGTGACACCTGGTTGGGGTTTCGATCTGCATTTTCCTGATGGTTTGTGACGTTGAGCATCTTTTCATGTTGGCCTGTGGGCCATCTGTGCGTCTTCTCTGGAAAAATGTCTGTTCAGGTTCTCTGCCCATTTTATTAATTGATTTTTTTTTTTTGGTATAGAGTTGTATGAGTTCTTTATATATTTTGGATATTGACCCCTCATTGGATGTGTGTTTGAAAGTGTTTTCTCCCACTCTGTAGGTTGCCTTTTCATTTTGTGGATGGTTTCCTTTGCTGTGCAGAAGCTGTTTAGTTTGATGTGGTCCCACGTGTTTAGTTTTGCTTTTGTTGCCTTTGCTTTGGTGTCAAATTAAAAAAAAAAAAACATTACCAAGACCGATTTCAAGGAACTTACCACCTATGCTTTGTTGTACCCATTCTACTAATGAGAAAACTGAGCCTCAAAATATACTGCTTTGTGTGTGATCACGCTGCTAGCAAGTGGCAGAAGTGGAATTTGAGGAGGTGTGTCTCAGCTCAGGCTGCAAACTACCATAGACTGGGTGGCTTGGACACCAAACATTGATTTCTTACAGTTCTGAAGGCTGGAAGTCCAAGGTCAGGGTGCTGGCAGATATGATTCCTGGTAAGGCCTCTCTTCATGGTTTGCAGGCAGTCTCTTGTTGCTGCACCCTCACATGGCACGGTGGGGGATGGGAGGAGGGAGAGAGAGAAAGAGAGAGAGAGATCACCTCTCCTGTCTCTTCTTAGAAGGGGACCGACCCCACTCACAAGGGCTCTGCTCTCATGACCTAATTACCCCCAAAGGCCCCACCTCCAAAACCATCCTCCTGGGGATTCAGGCTTTGATATATGACTTTCAGGGGACATTAACATTCAGTCCATAGCCAGGGGGCAACAGCCTTTTGGCTGTAACATAACAGCCTTCCCTAGGCACTCAGGACTTTCCTCTGTAGGTGACTTTGAGACCAAGACACCTGCAGTGAAGTTACTGGATCCTGACGGCACTTATGGGGTAGAAAGCAGTCTTCATTCAGTGTGGACTATCCATTGAGACTCCACGGTGCACAGGAAGCTACAGTCATGAGACCTCACCTCTGCTGGGTCCTCCCGGGTGTCACTTCCCAGAGGGGGCAAACGGAAATGACAGGTTATTTCAAGGAAGGTGACACTGAAGCAGAGACAGTGCTAGATCTCCAGATCTCTCTTTCCTGTGGCACAGCGACTCTGTGTGGCCTTGGAGACCACTGTCCCCTGCTGTAGGGGTCCCTCTACCAACCTCCCTGCTATGAGCACATCTTGCTGAGCCTGAGGCCAGCACGGGACAGTGGCCTGCATTTGCCATCCGTGGTCGTCAGCCAAAACCTGCAGATGTTCTTTACTTGGAAATATATTTTTTCACCATTAAGATATAATATATATTGACCCACAACCTTGGCATGTCCAGACAATGCTCTAACCAACTGAACTATGGGTTTGCTACTATGGGTAGTTCAGTTGGTTAGAGCATTGTCTGGACATGCCAAGGTTGTGTGTTCGATTCCCCCGTCAGGACATAAACAAGAGTCAACCAATGAGGGCATCAATAAGTGAAACAACAAATTGAAGTCTCTTCTCTCTCTCCCTTCCTCCCTCTCTCTAAAATCAATAAATAAATTAAAAAATATATATATATACTACTATAATTTTATGTAAGGTTTTTTTTTTCTGTAGTCATTTCCACAAGCTGAATAGCCTACCCTGGAAATTGGATTGTGGTTATAATTTTCTCTAAAATGCAATGGAAGCTCTTTATTTAAACTGTAAATAGTCTCTCTCTTTCTTTGGAAATTCTGCAGACCGGATGTATATTTGTACACATCCTCCAACATTTCAGGGAGCTGGGCACTGGACTTGGCATCAGACAAGCAGAGCTGGGTCCTGGTTGGGTCCTTTCTCCCCACTGTGCATCTTCGGGTGAACTGTCCAGCCTGTGCAGTCTGGGGTTCCTCATTTGTAAACTGTGCTATGGGGACTTTGCATCATACTTCGGAGTTACTTTGTACTTTAGAGATACACTGTGGCAGGTGAGTCTCATTATTTAGTCAGCAACAGAGGTTATTTCTCTGGTGTGCCTCATATTCCTTGCCACAGTGCTTGTCAACAGCAGGGTCAGGAAATATTTGTCGACAGTCCCCTTGTCCAAATAATAGTGTTTACATCTCCATGTAAAGGATGGAAAAGGGAGAACCCAAGGGTTACTTTATGGACACATGGAATCCTTTTTGAATTCAAGTTCTTAGGAATTAAAAAATGTGCACTTGAATCAAAAAAGTCCCTGTGTGCAGTTATGCATGTTGCTAAATAATGCCCAGATGTATGTAAATCAAGTCACCATTTTAAAATACTAGGGTCCCATCATTACTCATCTGGGAGCTCAGCAAAGGGGTCAAGTTCATGACCGATCCTCAGTCATGCCGAGTTTTCTGGATGTTCCTAGCAGTTTGGAATCTTTGAAGTGTTGGCTGCAGCCGCTTGAAGATTGGACATTGAGCATCTTCTGGTGCTTGAATGACTTCTGAAGCCAACCTAGGTCCTGCCACAGCTGATTCATGGATCCTTGAGCATGGAATCTGTTCATCGATGAAAAAGTTTTCTTAAAAATAAGCAGCGCCTATGGAGAAAGCATTGTGAGGCTCATGAAATGGATACCATTGCGTTCTTGCCACTAAGGAGGTTCTAATCTACCTGGGGACACTAACGACATTTGTACATTATTATGAAATAGCAAACACTATGTTAAGTGGCAACACACAGTAAGGGTAAAAACGAGGGTCTGAGGGTTGGCAGGAGGACCGACCTTTCCTTTGGTTACAGCCAGAGGCGGTGCGCTCTCAGACAGCAGAAGATGAAAGATGAAAGAGGAGGGTTATTGGTGAAGGAGCCCTCTGCAGTAGTTCCATCCTTCCTTTTCTTAATGTTTTATTTATTTGTTTTTGGAGAGGGGATGGGAGGGAGGAAGAGAGGGAGAGAAACATCAGTGTGTGATCGCCTCCCATGCGCCCCCTACAGGGGACCTGGCCACCAACCTGGGCATGTGCCCTGACTGGGGATGGAACCAGCGACCCTTTGGTTCGCAGGCTGTCACTCAATCCATGGAGCCACAGCAGCCAGGGCTCCATGCTGCTTTTGAGGTCTGAGATGGGAGGACGCCATAAAGCTCTCTTCTCAGAAGCCAGGCGCCAAACCTGGCATGAGCTTCCCTAGACTGGAGTTGGACCTCTGAGACCCGGGTTCGCCAAACGCAGGGACAGCTCTACTCAAAGTCTGATGTGTTACTGATTTTTTTTTTTAAAAAAAGGTCATTCAGTTTTACATGGAGACCAAACTCTTTACTGGCTTGTCTGGGCTTGTACCTTCTAAATTCGACCCTCAGCTGCTTTGATGCCTCTCCCCTTCTGTTACAGAAGAATGTAGGCAGGAACACCCATTCGATATGCTGTATGTTGTGTAAACCCATCCAATTGAAATATTATTTGAGTAGAGGTGAAACTGCATGATAATGAACAAGAAACTGCCTGCGCTTTGTGGTGGTCCTGAGCCTGTCGCTGTGTGAGTTACCACTAGGAAACAAAGTGAACAGAGAGCTCTGTAGCAAAGAGCAAAGCCCTGGCCTGCGGGGGTTCGATGCCGGCTCTGCCACTTCTCTGTGTGTCCCTGTGAGTGTTTTCCACCTTGGTTGCCTCATCCATAAAACAGAGATGCTGGCACTGCACAGAAGGGTCACATGTCAGTTAGATAGGAAATAAACCCAGCACAGCTCCTTCATGGAGCAACCCATGCATTGAATAGCCAACGTGAGAATTCTCCCTTTCAAAACCATCACCTTAGGAGAATTATGCCAAGGACATCGCCATTGGCCAAAATAGACCCGAAACCAAGTGGAATCTGTCTTGAGAAGCCACGGCGTGTTCTTTTTCAGTATTTCTAGTCGCAGTGAACCTTCCTTTTTGGAAAGCAGGTTTGCTTCTAAAATAGCCCTAAGTCGGAGCAAGTCAAGGATGTGCATGTGATAAGAACGAGCTGGAAAATACATTCTTGGCAAAAATGCGGTGTGGTTAAAGTAACTCAGTCCATCTCCATTTGTGGCTCCCACTCTGACTCTGGAGAAGACTTTCAAAACAGAAGGAGGGCTCCAAATATGTGTCAGCAGCGACAGCCCTTTTCGGTAAAGTGCATGTATTAGGTATCTATTGCTGCATAACAAATTAACCTAAGACTGAGCAATTTAAGACAATGAGCATTTTCTCACAGTGTCTTTTATGGGTCAGGAACTGGGTCATATTTAGTTGGGTGTTCGGGGCCTCCCACAGGGCTGAAATGAAGGTGTTGGCCAGGGCCGCAGTCATCTCAAGGTTCCCCTGGGGAAAGACCCACTTCCAAGTTCACTCACACGGCTGTTGGCTCATTCAGGTGGTCTCAGGCCTGACTGGTTGTTGACTGTATACACAGTTTATTGCTTCTCTATTATAGGGCTGCTCTCTACAGTAGCTGGCTCCCCCAAAGGAAGAGGGGAGGGGAGAGAGAGAGGAACCCTCGTAGATCTATACTCTTTTTCCAACCTAATCTTGAAAGTGACACCCCATTACTTTTTGTTTGTTTGTTTGTTTGTTTTTAATAGTTATCTATCTATCTCTCATCTATCTATCTATCTATCTATCCATCCATCCATCCATCCATCCATCCATCCATCCATCCATCCATCCAGGTTCTGGCAATAGTAACACTTGTCTGAGTGTGGTTGGTAGGGTAATAATATGACCGTAATAATTTAGAGTTTTAATGTGAACATTTAATCTAAAATGTCATATGGTGTGCTTGACTGTGACACCATTATGTTACAGAATTACATGCTTATGATTTTGTAATAAAATATTTTGTAATAAAAAGGCATTATTTGTGCTGGACCCTGTATAATTATAAGCAAAAACACCAATTCTCTTCTATATAGCATATATCTGATGCCATTGATGCTGTTTGTTCAATTTCCAAAAAAAAGTAACATAGTTTCATAATAGCCAGTAGTGGAAGGAGAAAAAAACATAGATAGATAGATAGATGGATAGATGGATAAAATGTACAATGGACACCCCTTCACTTTTGCCTTATTCTTTTCCTTACAATGAGTCAGTAAGTTCAGACCTCAGCCAAGGACACAGATTCCAGAATGCAGGATCATTGCATAATTCCTTGTATAACTTTTGTGGAAAAATTATGACAATAAGAACATGACCTTAGTCCTTGTCGTCTTGGGCCTGGGTCATGGGTTGAAATTACAGAAGCAAAAGCTTAGTTCTAGTCCCTTTCCTTCCCAGTGTGCCTGACCTCTGACAGATTTTACTTGTTTATTTATTATTATTATTTTTAATTGTCACCTAAGGACATGCCTATTGATTTCAGAGAGAAGGGAAGGAAGGGAGGGAGAGAGAGGAGAGAAACATCCCTTGGTCACCTCTCTCACATGCCTGGTGGGAACTGAACCCACGTCCCAGGCACGTGCCCTGGCCAGGAATCCATTGCATGACCCCTGGGTTTACAGGAGGATGTTTCAACCACCTGAGCCACACCAGCCAAGGAGTGATAGATTTTATAGTCACCTGAAATGGATTATTGAAATGCCTATGAAGTTTATAATGATGAACAAGCTTCTGGTATTCTAGAACTTCTAGAATTCCTAGTGCCTAGAATTTGGGGACTTTGGATGTTAATGCTTTTAAATCCTGGGTTTTAGTATTAAGTTCAACAAGCTGGTTGGTACAAAGCACCCATTTTCAACAAGCCTGTGATAGGGGCTCTCCGGCTAAGCATGTTCATTACTATCAAATGATGCCCTTTTCATCTACCACAATTTAGTAAACACAGCCTTTCCTCCAAGTATTTTTTATTTTATTTTTTTGAGCACTTTTGTAACAGAGGACACACATTTCTCAACGAAGCAGTCAAGTTTGTTTGCTAATGAAGAAGCCCATGTGTTGGAACCTGTTGATCGGCTCTCAGTCGATTGGGTCTAAATGGTCACAGCAATTGAACTGTGGAGGTGATGGCTGCTGGCTAACACCTGCAGGCAGGAAAGATGGATGAGGGTGGGGTCAGGAAGTTTTGCCACAGAGCAGAAGACTGACATGCACTTCCTTTACTACCTGGTTTTAAATCAAATATTGATCCTGGTCTGTGAACCTACGTACTTTGTGTATGTGAAACAAATAAACAAGTAATAATGCAAAAAATAAGCATTATCTGCTCATTCACAGACAACTAAAACAATTATTAAATTTATGGCAACAAATTTTCTGAAAATTTCTTTACGTGTCCTCTGGAATCCCACTCCCTAGAGTTATGTAAACACTTAATTGTTTGGTGTATATCCTCCAGATTTTTTTCTATCTGCAAACACATACATGCATTTATATATACACAGATACATGAGATCATAATACATGTATCTTGATAAGGAGCTTCTTCTGTTGATTTTTCCCTCCTTTCTTCTGGTTTATAATGAAAAAGTGCATGTTGTTTAATTATGAAATAAAAATCTTATAAGATTTCTAAAAACCAAATACATTCTTTAATTGGTTTAAGTTTAATTCTTTTTGTATGAGTTTTTTCCCTAGGCACTTTGATGATTTTTTCCAGGGAAAAATAACTAAGTAGGGTATTTTGAAAGTCTTTTCCTTTCGGATCATAAACTAAAAAGTTACTTTCGTATGCATGTAGGAAAAATTAACGTAACAGGAAAACCTCCCGTGACTGGGGCAAAACACGCAGTCAGTCAAGTGTGGTGGTGGGGGGAGACAATGTTAATCAGCTTAACAATAACCCACAACCTTCGGACCAACTGGGAATCTTGTCTAATCTCTAACTATTTATAGTCCCTATTAAAATCTATTTTTAAGTTAGGGTGCTTTTCATGATTTATGTCACAATTATGCAAAATACCATGCGTACACCTTCCTGATTGAATATAATGTAAAAAAACCCCCCAAATCCCTCTTTTAAAGCAATATTTGTAAGGATTATGTTAATCACAACTTTTTTGCATATTATTTTGACAAGTGCATTGTGGGTAGCACCTAACTAAATATGAAAGTAAACTGGCCGCGTGACTGGCAGCCACGAAGGCCCCGAGAGTGGCGAGGTGAGCTGGGTGAAGTGCTGGAGGCCCACATCAGGCCGGACTGGGAGCTAAAGCACCAAGGAAGCCGAGTCACGGTGCTTGACTCCCGCCCAAAAGAGGGCGCTCGGGGCCGCGGGTTCCTGTCCGTTTCGGGTCAGTTTCTGGAGCACGTGGCGGAGCTCGCGGCTGCCCGGCCAGGGAGGGAAAGGGCGCCCTCCCGCCTGTCCCTCTCCGGGCGTGGGCAGCTACCACGTTTGGGCTTTGTTTCGTCCGTGCGAGCCCGTGCCTCAGAAATCCCCACCGTCCACACCCACGGCTCTCCTGCTTCGGGACTGACACCGAGCCAGCGGGGAGTCAAACAGGTGGCTCCAGCCAGACTTCCTCTTTCCCTGCAGTAATTGCAGGTTTCCCCGCAGGAAAACCCTCGTGTGCTAAGAAGGAATGCTTCGGACGTTTAAGTCACCCATAAGTTACTCATGTTCTTTCAACTCACAGCAGCGGGCCGGTTATTTCTGTGCAAGAACTCGAAAATGCAAACCATTGGCGACCTTTTGAAACTGTAAATATTTATTATGAAGGTTTAAGGACACACTGAGAGTTTATCCGTACTTCGGTATTTTCACGTGAAAAAACATTGCCAAGAAAACATTAAGTTATTTCCCTTAAGGGACAGGGTTTATTGGCTGAGAATGTGGGGCTGAACCTCGGGTTTTGTGTGTCAGGTAGGAATGACGGCCCCAAAACTAAAATATGAATTAGATATAATAAATAAACCTTTCGGGATTTTGGAATGAGCTGCATTTTTTTTCTAAGGCTAGTGTTGCTTTTCGTTGTTGTTATTTTAATTAAAAATTTCCTTTTGGGGAAACTGATAAGTTTCCTACACCTGCTCAAACAAAAGCCCTTATTCAATATTTTTTTTATGGTTTTCCTAGTAACTTACTGTTCTTTCTTCCTGTAAAGACAAAACCAGGAAAAATGCCCAAGCTGACTTCCTACTTACCTATTGTGATCAGTGAGAAAAACTTGGGAAATTGGGAACATTGAGGCTGACTTGAGAATTTCAGAAAAATGGAAAAAAACCTCAAATTTAATAAAAGATACTTAATAATTGTCCTAGAGAAAAGGGTGTGTACAAAAAGCTTAAAGATTTCTAAAGTCCAAGCTAGTTGACTAGGAGATTTAAAAAACATGTATAATCTAAGAAGGGCAATATAATAAGAAAGATACTAGGAATGATACCAAATGCTAAATTTTAAAGGTAGATAATTACTCTAGTGACAGCCTTATAAATTTTGAGGGTTTTGTCTTTGACTAAGGTGGGAATATTTATAATAGCAACCATTGTAGTTTGTACAGTATTTTATACTTTATATTATTTCATTTATATCACATTGCTTGTATCTTTATCTTTAGAAGTTAGTAGAATACATCAGCTTTTTCGCCCCACTTGTAATACTTATTGGACTTGAAACGAATTAGGATATACCACCCAAAATATGCCACTTTGGCATAAAATTATTTTGAGCTGAAGGCAATTAAGAATCAACAGATGAACAAAAAAAAATAAATGTTTTTTAAAGCCCTCAGAAACGCTCTTGGGAGTTCCCCTTATCTGACCAAAAGCACCAACTTCTGGGAAATAAGTCTGCCATACTCTCCCTCCTTGGGTGAGTCTACTCATAAATGCCCTCTCTGGGGAGGTTTCACGGCTCTGAAGGAGAGAGGAAAGGCCACTCAACCTGTAGAGATAACATTATCACAAACTTTCCTACCTCTGTTGTTCTGCAAATCCATTTGTCTTTACTAAAAAAACACATTTGTTCTTTCCACCCTGGCCTTTTCTCTCTCTTCCCTTTCCCTACCAAGTCAGGGGTAGCAGCTTCATGTTCTAACTGCCCCGTGAACGCTCCAGCATGTATGAGCTCTACATACACACAGAAACTCCGCTGTTTTCCTTACCACTCTGTCTTTTGTCCGCTTCATTCGTAGGCCCCCAGACACTGAACATGAGAAGGTAGAGGAAAAGATTTTTTCCTCCCCTGCTGACCTAGGGAAAAAGAACATGAACTATCAGAACAAGTACCGATGACAGAGGTGACCTGGGTGGAGAGGAGTTCAGTCATAGATCTTTATAGAAATAGTCTTAGTCCTGGGTCTGTGGTACCCAAGTTAAGTCGCTCCCTGTAATGTTTATTGAGATTTGCCGCCCTGCCAAGGACTGTGCTAGGAGCTTTACTGGTGTTATCTCATTTCACCCTCATAAAAACCTCATCAGGTAGATACAGATATATAGATATCAGAGAAAGTAAACAACCTCCCCCAGAGCCACATCCTGTAAAAGGTGGAGCAGGTTACCCAAAGGGCTGACTAACTGGGTCATCCTCTTCACCTCTCTGAGCCTCAGAATCTGCTGTGAAAGGAGAGACTTGGGTTGGATCCGCCTTCCCCCTGAGGATTCCGAGAAGCCAGGTCTGGTGGGCATTCATTTGGGAAATTCTGAGTTACATGCAGTATAAGGGGGGGGGGTGTTAATTTTATTTTACCTTGCCTATTATTATTCATGCAGATGCATTTACTGAATGCATTGTAAGCCAGACCGCCTGAGAGGTGGAGGCTCCAAGCCAAGACACAGTGTCTATCCAGCAGAGTTTATTCTGTGTAGAAAGAAGGCGTTGAGAGAGGCAAGCCAGTGCCCAGGGAGTCACGGAGGGGAATTTGGAACGTGCAGCAGGGCTCGCCCTCAAAGAGACCTGGGAGGGAGGGTGGTGGTTGGAGCTGCCCAGGTTGTGGGAGGTGTGCCTGAGGCAAGAGCCTGGAACTTCACAAAACTGGTCTGAGTCCAGGCTGACGCCAGATTGCGAGGGACCTCAGACGCCTTGTTGCGGGGCGGGGTTTGGACTGTATCTCAAGGTAAACAAGAAGCTATCGCAGACATCTTTCTGGCTACTCGATAGAGAATAGGTCGGCAGAAGCAGAGCTGTTAGGAGGCCTGTGGTGTTTTCGAGGAGAGATACTGGCAATGCTGAGTGATGGCAGAGAAAATGGGGCAAAAGTGGAGAGATTTGAGGGAAAAATTGGAGAGGCGATTACAGGAGGAAAATGAAAGAGAGGAGTCCGAAAGAATCCCCAGGGAAAGTGGCTTGCGCCGTTGGGCAGATGGACAGTGTGGTTCCTGTGTCCAGAATGTGGAATGAGGGATTCCACCGTGGAGGTTTACAAGGCGGTGCCGGCAGGGATGTGTTGAGACCAATGAGCTCCATTTGGAGCTGACGTTGTGAGCCCCTAAAATAAATAGCATGCAGCCTTTGTTTGTCAGTTTGACCCGTAATCTATTCTCGGCAGAACATGCCTCAGGGCCAGGGTTCCATGGAACACCCTTTGGTCAGTGCTGGACTAGCTGCTCTCAGAGGTCCCTTGCAGCTCAGATATCTTTGCCGTATGGTAACCAGGAAGTCAACAGCATTGCGTGATGTTTAAGTGGACTTTTAAATTCAAGTGGAAGAAAGATACGTAGAAAGTGCACCGTTGATGCACTCCGGGTGTCCCCTCTGGTCCTGTTTTTAAGTGTGTAAGTCCAACACTGGGCGGTCACAGGGAGGACGGAGTGGCAGGCTGCGGGGCCGAGGAGCCACTTCCATCTGGTCTCTGGGATGGCCTCCTCCGGGGAGCTCTGGAGCTCCGAGGTAGACCTCAGCTCACCCATGGCTCTGCACTCCCTGGGCCTTTTTTCTTACAGACAGTGTTAGTGACCAATAAATCCAGGGAAGGACCTTCATCCAGAGTCGGCCTCGCCTGCCAAGTGCCTTCCTGTGAGGACCTCAGGGGCGGGTGAATAATTCCAGACTTAATGAGCTTGCGAACATCACTTCTGCTTCCTGCCTGCTGGGGAAGTGGGCTGCCCGGTTAACGCCTCCCAGCAAGCAGCTTTCCCTGGCAGTTTGGTGTCATACCCTGAACGACCCAGCGAATGGGTGGATGGATGAATGAATGAGTGAATGGATGGATGGGTGGATTTATTTCCCAGACTGAAGCGTTCTTCTCTCTTTCCGTAGCTGACTCTCCTGTGCGCTGGCCTGAATTTCCCTGTCTGGCCCTTGGAGAAGCTATTCCCCACCCCCCAGAGGAGACCAGGCCAGCTCTCTTCCTCTTCCTATCGCTGCTGGGAGCGGCCACCAGGGGTCCCCAGGCCTGTGAGAGAACCGAATGAGGCAGCCTGACCACGTGGCCCCATGGGAGCTGGACTTCCTGGGTGCAAGTCCGTTCCATCTACTATTTACCAGCCCTGTGACCATGGGGACGTGACTGCACTTCTTTGTGCCTTCATTCCTTTATCAGCTGAGCGATGGTCCTCGATGGTTATCGCGGTACCCACATCAGAGTCTCACTGCCACGATGAGAGGAGAGCACCTCACGTAACGTGCTTAGGGCAGGAGGACCTCGGAAACCGCAGGCTGGATGAATGAACTCTGAGTGCATCTGTGCGGCTGTTCTAATTGAGGGGTGATAGAAGGTTCTATGGGGCTGAATGGCTGAGGAGAGAGGGGAAAAGCAAGTATGGCCGGGGTTTGGGGGGTTGGTGGCCATGAAGGTGATGCTGGGACTTCTAGTGTACATTTCACTTCTGGTGGTGCCTGACCTGCCTTGACCACATTTGAAAAAAAAAAAGAAAAAGAAAAAGAAAAAGAAGCTTCTTTGTTTTTGCCCAAGGTAGAATTAGCCTGGCCTTGGTAATAAGAAGCCATTGTTTTAATGGAGAGGTCACAAATTGTCTCTTTTTTCAGCTAGCTTCTGTCATGGTTATATGAGTGGGGTCAACTCAGTTGACTACATTTGGCTCTGGGGGTTTCTCTGTCTGGTGACCCAGTGACAAGGCGAGTGGCCCAGAGGATCCGCATGAGATTCCTACAGATGTGCACCGTAAGGCGAATCAGCCTGGACGCCGGCACTGGAAAGTTCTTTCCCAATTCCCTTTTTGAATTTAAATGTTTATGGATTTGTTCTCATTCTACATGAAAATATTTTTACGGCTTGGGGAGGTGGAAGCGGAAAGGAATTTTGGAACGAATACATTTGGTCATTTATTTTCTGGCGTCGTTTAGATGTGGTTTTGAGGACAGTGGAAATCTGTCAGATCTGGGCTCTGTCAGTTCTCAAGATCACTTCCAGCCCTGTAATTCTATGATCTAATAGAATTTATAACATTCTGTATTCCAGTAGTGACTTGCAAAGATTGCTTTGAAGGGATTACAGACGGTTGTGTAAGTATATACTTTTAGAAGAACATAATGCAATTTGCTTTCTAGCCCAAAGCCCTAAAAATAATTAGGTAGGAGTTCAGACGAGTGTTAAAAGGCAGTTGCTTCTGGTGAATCCAAACGGTTTTGAAAAATCAATTTCATTTATCATCAGAGGAGGGCTTGCATTTTAGATTTCTTATGGTCTATTGAATAGTAAAAGCGCAGCCATCGTGCCGGTGTTAAAAAAGCAAGCAGCGAGGAAAATCAGTACAACGTTCCCAACTCGAATTATGAATAACAGAGTGAGGGGAAGGCATTCCAGAGTTCAGGAATGAGTCACGTGACCGAGACCTGGAGCGCTTGCCTTTGGGAATTCTTACTTGGTCAGATGTGTGACTGTAACATATGTGTTCCATCTGACCACGTCCGCAGCCCCTCGTGCCTTGGAATTGCCCGGCACATCTGGTTTCCTTTAATGGGGTCCAAGGGAGACTTTCTCACTGAAGCGAGGTCGGCTGTGGTTCAGCTTGGCCTGTACGGGGAGAGGGGGGGCCTACTGGAGGGGAGGAGGGGGCGCTCAGGACCTCAGACAGTGGGGGCCCCCGGCCGCTGCACTGTGGTCCGAGGGCTGTCGTGTAGGCAAGAGGGAACCCTCGGGGGGTTTTGGCTTCAATAGGTTATTCTAACAAGAAGAGTATACCTTTAATGTAGAAGAATTAGAAAAACAGAAAAGCATGAAGAGGAAGATAAAGGTCCCTCATAATCTTGTCTTTCAGAGCCATTGTGGGCTTCCCCCTCACTCCCTTCTTTTTTTGTTGAGAGATATTAGCGAAGTGCTATTTTCAGGGATGTTACCATGATAGCGGAAATTTAGGGTTGAGGCTATACCGAGGGAAGAAGACCCAGGGCATTATTTAGACGTTTTAGGAAGCGAACTCATGAGTCACTGGGAAAAATGGTGGTGGTAGCAGTGACCAAAAAGGAGGAGGGGAGAGGTGTGAGGCTGCCCAAAACGAAGAACCGGCAAGTTTGGGTGAATTGAGATGTGGGGAGTGAGACCTGAGATGGAAGAGGCCAAGGTGACATAGAGGGTTCCACTGGATGGATGGCACCAAGTCATTCATTCAGTCATTCATTCAGCTAAGGGTCTGGGGCCACACAGACAAAAAGGTAAAATAAGTAACTCTGAGATATAGCACGTGAGATGGTTGTGCGTCGTGGGGGGATTAAGCAAGGAGGCAGCGAGGGACCATGGCAGGTGCAGTTTGAAACAGGGCGGTCAGGGAAGATGTCACGGAGGGGATTCCATTTTTTAGATTTTATTTACTGTTATTATTAATTTTAGAGGGGAAGGGAGGGAGGGAGAAAGAAAGAAAGGGAGAGAAACATCGATGTGAGAGACAAACATTAATCAGTTTGATCACTTGCTTCCGATCTGCACCCTGACTGGGGACCAAACCTACAGCCCAGGCCTGTGCCCTGGAATTGAACTGGTGACTCTCTGTTTCCTAGGATGTCACCCAACAAACGGAGCCACACTGGTCAGGGCACAGGTGGGATTTAAAAAAATTTTTTTTGAGAGAGAGAGAGAGAGAGGGAGGGAGAGAGAGAGAGAGGGAGAGAGAGGGAAGAGGGCTAGGGAGAGAGAGAGAGAGAGAGAATTAATTTGTTTTTCCACTTATTGATATTGGTTGATCTTTGTGTGCGCCCTGATCAGGGATCGGACCCTCAACATTGACTATCAGGGCGATGCTCTAACCAACTGAGCTGCCTGGCCAGGGCAAAGGGGATTTTTAAATAAATAGCTGAAGGGAGTGAGGCAATGAGCCATCTGGTTACCTGACCATCGGAGCGTGCCCACCAAGGAGGAGAGTGTGACAGGGACAGTACCAGGGGAGGGGGAAGCCATCAGGTGCTTTTAGCAGAATGGCCCTGATGCTAGCTGTTCTGTTGAGAATGGACGGAAGAGGGACAGAAGTGGAAGTGGGAGAATGCGGTATGTCCACAGAAAGAGGGGTGTGTTCACCTTTGAGGGCCCCCGTAACAAATGACCAGCTGGGTGGCTTATGAGAAAAGAAGTGCGTTCTCATAGTCTGGAGGCTAGAAGTCGGAAATCAAGCTGTTCACAGGGTTGGTTCCTTCCAGAGGCTCTGAGGGAGGATGCATTTCATGACTCTCTCCCAGCTTCTGGCAGCTGCCAGGGTCCCTTGGCTGGTAGACATGGCTCTGTGGTCTCTGCCTCTGTCCTCACGTTGCCCCTCCCCTCTTACGAGGATGCTTCTCTTCTCCCTGGGTTTAGGGCTCATCCTACTCCAGGGAGATCTCATCGCCAGGTTCTTAATTACATCCCTAAGCACCCTTTGTCCAAACAAGACCACATTCACAGGTTCTGAATGGAGATGCTTTTGAGGGGCCACCGTTTAGCCATCACGGGAGGTCAGGAGGAGGAGCTGCTGTTTGGGAAAGGTGTTACATGGCCAGCTGTTCTGACTAAGGAAGACTTGGGGATTCGCCAGCAGTTCCACAGGCAAGTGCTGTCTCGTTCTCCCAAAACTCGACGTGAGTCACCTTGGCTTCTGTCAGCAATGCGATCCTGAAGGCCAAGGCCATAATCTTGAACCACAGTTCAACCATGGCATTTCCCCAAGAAGTCTCAGCTGCTTAGGTGCACGCTCACCTTGTGATCTGCCCTGATGAAGGATCCACCCTGGAGGATCATGTTCCTGTTCAGTGTGGATCACGTTCAGTTCAGGCCCCATTGCCTTAATTCTAACGAGGGAATGGATGAAGAGCCAGTTTAACTCTGACCTCTGGCCAGAGTTGAAATTCAGAAGAGATTCTAACACTTAAAGTCAGCGGTTCTTATGCTTCTATTGTGGCGTCAAGGATGCCCTTGAGAACGTGGGAGAACGTCAAGGATCTCCTTTCCCGTAAAACTGTAGTCCCAATTCTCCTTATAAACAGTACTAGGGGCTTGCTGATGGAGGCCCGTGAGGAGGTGGCCCATTTTGGAAGGTACAGCCACATTTTTTTTTTTTCATGAGAGCTGCATGGTGCCTCAAGTCTTCACTTCGGGAAACTGCCCAGCCCACCTCAGGTCATGTGGCGCTACAGACAGGATTTGGGCCTAGTCGTCTGCCAGGGCGCCAGGTTGCCAGGTTGCCAGAGAGCTTGGAGCAGGAAGGCCTGGCTGGGAGTTGGCAGGTGCCGTGTAGAGGAGAGGGTGAGGAGCTCCCTTGCTGGCTCCGGGGAAGGCAAAGAAGGTCAAAGCCAACACACATCCAGGAAGGGCACTGACGTTGGGCTGCGTGCAGAGAGCAAAGGAAAGAGGGTTTGCAGACAGGCAAGAGGCCCTTGGCGCCGCCCGGAAGTGAGGGGGGAACTGGTTCTGATGACCATTTATAGCTTAGCATCCTCCTGATGTCCATACTCACTCTGGAAACTTTGAACTCTAATTGCTGAATGCGTAGACATGATAGCACTGACACATAAACAGCATTTGTAAGCATTTCGGACTTTTGCGGCAAATGTGGACTTGAAGTTGCTGTTGGTTTTGGGTGTATGGCTTGTCTTTTTCTCTATGATTTCTACTTTCCTTTGTCACAGGGCCTGTGTCATATTGCATGTAACTGGGTAATGAAAGTGTTCTAAACTTAAAACAAGCTACTTAAAATGGTACTTACGAATTGCTCCTGTTGAACCTGCAACCTAAACCCTCAAAGTGCAAACTTTGAGTAGTATGTGAAAATCTTGCATTGAGAAAATTTTCACATTGTGTGTGCAGGCCGTGTGTAAGAAGAGAAGGAAGGCCTATGGAGGTTTGGGGTTAGGAAGGAAGTGACCTTTATTTAAAAAAAAAATACTTTCTGAGTGCTTACATGGAAATATTACACAGGTGGAAATATTATCAGTGGTTACCTCTGAGCAGGAGTATGGGAGGGGTGAGGGGAGGGAACGTTCATATTTTTTTCCTAAGTACCTAGTATTGTTTGATTTTTCGAAAAGATTTTATTTATTTATTTTTAGGGAGAGGGGAAGGGAGGGAGAAAGAGAGGGAGAGAAACATCAATGTGTGGTTGCTTCTTGAATGCCCCCTACTGGAGACCTTGCCCGAAACCCAGGCACGTGCCCTGACTGGGAATTGAACTGGCGACTCTTTGGTTCACAGGTTGGCACTCAATCCATTGAGTTACACCAGGCAAGGCTATTGTTCAATCTTTTAAATGGAGAATATATTCACAAATTCCTTGTGGAATTCAAAAGAATTAAAGAAAGGCAAAACACCAAGGCCAACATAGCTGGTGTAAACAGAACCCTAGGTCTTCTAGAAAATTGAAAGGTCAGTTCTTCTGAGGAACGTGGCAGATAGACTTGGTCTGGGGTTATCTTAAATGGAACATGTCCTCCTCTGGTCTTCTAGTTGAGGAGTAAGGTAAGGTCCGCTTTCACAGTTCCTTCCTGAACTTTTAACTAAGGCCGCCGGCGTGAGGCCCATTTATTGATGACCTGAGAGTGCGCAAGAGTTTGTCCCAAGCAGAAACACGGAAGGCCAAGTGACACAGTGAGTCACCACCTCCCTCCCCCTGAACTTGTTTCGTAACAGAACTAACAGACACAACATCTAACCAGAGCGTTATGCGCTTTTTCCCTCCAAGTCATCCCATCAGTGCTCTTCACAGTCCTGTGATACCTGCCTCGCAGCCTGTTTCATTCCATGACAAAGTCTCAGCAAGACAAGGGGACAAGTCCCGTGTCTCCCAGCTCCCACATGTGGGTCAGTCACCTGGGGCTTCTGTGACAGAGCACTGTAACCTGAGGGCTTCCAACGACAGAGCGTGAGTGCCTCGAAGTTCCAGAGGCTGGAAGTCCCAAGTCAAGGAGTCATCAGGGTCCCATTCTCACTGAGACTCTGGGGGGAACCTGCCTGGCCACTCCCAGTGTCTGGTGTTGCTGGAACCCTTGGCTCGTTGGCCCATAGACAACATCAAAAGCAGAGTGTGGGTGGATTATACAGATGATGTCTTTAATGAAGTTCTGGGATGAGAGGAGAGCGAGTATAAAAGCGGTTGTGGGAAAAGGTAAGAACTAGCAGGAAAGGTTCAGTTTATGTACTACAGTTAGTACTTGTTTCAAAATTTGCTCCAGCGGT
The DNA here is from genome assembly GCA_004024845.1 of Tonatia bakeri. Classification (NCBI taxonomy): domain Eukaryota; kingdom Metazoa; phylum Chordata; class Mammalia; order Chiroptera; family Phyllostomidae; genus Tonatia; species Tonatia bakeri. Next base: position 10,489 of record PVIA01012620.1, on the reverse strand, counting down.
GTGCCATCGCACTTCCGATGGTGTTAAACGTATTTGTGCTCCTACGACTGTGTTTTCTGTTAGACAGTGGTCGCCTGGCAATGACAGTGAAAGTTCTGGACGTCTTTGAGCTGCCACCTCAGTGAGAGGCACAGTGGTGTTTGCTGGGTCCGATTCACCAGATTAGTCACCAGACGGCTCATACTAAGGCTTGGATATGGGATTCTGTAGTCTTAGGGAACTAATCCACTCTCTATGGACTTACCTGTTTACCTAATAAATTGGTAAGATGAAAGTAAATTCTAGAAGTGGAATGAACGCCAAACCTATAGAAAACTGTTTCAGAGGTATTAGCTACATACGTAGGGAGGTTTGAGAGTGAAGCAGAACTTAACCAAACCCTAGAGCTCCGGAAACAGCGACGTCTCCAGTGGTGCAGGGCCGGGCGGCTGGGAGACGCGGCTGCTGGCGGCGTTTCCGGATGAGCTTCGATATGCTCGCTTTGCGGTGTGGTTGTGTTGGCATTTCTGGGCTGGGTGCTGTGGGGGATGTGAGGTTGGCATTTCTGGGGTCAGATTTAGTGGGTGGGTAAGCTTTTTGTGGACAAAAGGGAACTGAAAAAATATGGCCTATATTATTATTATTGTTACTATGTTAATTCGACAATGCAAATATATCAAGTACTTGCTAAATGTTGGGCACTCTGAAGCATGCATTTGCACCCTATGTGATTTTGGATGCGTGCTTTTTTAATGACAACTTTCTTACATTCAGAGGCAGTGCTTTTTTGTTTTGTGTTTGATTTTGCAGAAGGCCTGATTTTTTGAACAGAAAGATTCATTTAGCAGAAATTTACTTTAAGAAAACTTAAAGAAATTCTGTGTTAGGCGGGTGATGTCTACATAGAGCAGGAGCTATTAGTAGGAACTTAAGCAGCAAATATGTTGCTTCATATGCAGCACATGAGCTTAAATCACCAAACAGCAACATGCTTTAAAGTATATTCTTTCTTAAAGAGACAAGCCACCCCCTAAGAAATCTCTGCCGGGGCAGAGAGTACATTTTAACCATCTCTGCATCCCCCACAGCACCCAGCCCAGAGTACAGACTCTAAAATAAGCTCAAAAGATTTTCTGTGAAGGAGTGTTTGATTTGGGTGTCCAAACCTGAAAGTGCCATTTCTTTACCCATGATTGTAAATCGTGTTTTTGGTTTGTTTGTTTTTTAAATGACATTTTCCCTGTTCTGGTGACAATTAATGCTGAGTTCAGGCTGCAGGGTTTGAGTGAAGAAATCTGAACAATAGCTAGACAAGACAAAGCCTGTTACAGAAGCCTCTTAGGCAGGCTTCTGTGTCTATTAATGTGGTTTAGAATTATATGTTAGGAGCATTGCATACCCGAAGAATATTGATTGCATTTCACATAATGCAATTTACAGTTAAGATGGTTATGTTGGTCCAGGGAAGTATTTGTTTTGTTCAATAACGTCAGACAGAAAACATACATTTTAATAAATACTGCATGAGAACAATCCTTTTGGGTGAAGTTCAAGGAGAGAAAGCCATATGGTTACACATCGGTGGGTGTTCACGTTTCTAAAACCTGAAAAGATACATGTGGAGACATTCTTTGCTTTGCAAATAGATTCCTCGGAATTGTTCTTGTTTCCATATAGAAACCTTTGTCTGGCATTTCGTATGTAACCTCGAACATTGAAGAATAATAGTAACAGGATAGAATATACAGCACAATCCCATTTGTTTAAAAACACATATTTGTATACATTTATAGGTATACACACCCATACCTAAAATTCTGGAAGACTGTCTCTCTTTACAGTGGTTATAAGGGGGAGCAGGCAGAGTGAGGCATTTTAAAATGTAGTTACATATTTCAGTGATATTTGAATTCTTATAGACCATGTTCAGAGAAAGATTAATCAGAGAAAGATTAATATACAGAGCTGAAGCTGATAACATAGACAATAAAAATAGTATTGCAAAGAGCTTGAAAGTAATCTAGCTGCCTGTGCTGCATGTTGAAAAATAAATTAAAGCATTAAAAGGCTGTCTTGAGGTCCACAAACCACAACTGCTGCTGGTCAAGATGGGCCAGGAACTGCGAAGATTTGGGGTATCTGGCTGTATGCTTCCCCCAATCAGGGCTACTCACACCACAGATGGTGAAGGGGAAGCTTTGTTTTGCTCTTTATTTCCCCACTGCCTTGCAGACTGATACTTTAATAAAATCAATAAAAACGAATTACTGGGAACATGAAATTAACAAACAACGAAGACTTCAGGGCCCAATATTTTTATTATTAGATCGAATAGACATAAAATTCCTCTGTCAAATTGCTTTTAAATGGTGTTTCTCAACTGGGGTGGGGAGCTGTGACTTGGCCCCCCAGGGGACACTTGGCCATATCTGGGAACATTCTTGGCTGTCACGGCTGGGAGGGTGGTATTGCCTGGCATTTCCTGGGTAGAGGCCAGGGATGCTGCCCCACGTCCTATGGTGCCCAGGACGGCCCCCACACTAAGGAACTGTCAGGCTCAAGATATCATTGGTGCTGATGTCGAAAAACTCCGTCTTAAAGTTTTTAAGGTGTCAGTCTCAGTGTTGTGTTCTCAGTGTCTCTCAGCAGACTGGCAACATTTTTGGCCCCGGGTCCCCAGACGGCAGTCTGAGAAGACGGCTCTAACATACCTACTTACTTTGAACTCTGACCCAGTAAGGTCGCCAAACAAATCCCAGCCAGAACTCTCTAATCCTTGAAATCTGGGGGGCTTCCGAGTCAACGGCATGCAAGCAGCAGCACAGGAAAATGGAGCAAAGAGGTGGAATCAAATGACACGTGACATTATCCTCCGCAGATGGTGAGACCAGGTCCTGAAGCTCACCCTGTCACGGCCTACCTGTGTGAGCCTGGGAAAGTGAGTTGATATCTCTGGGCCCCCATCTTCCCATCTGTGAAATGGGAAGGCTGCCCTGTCCACAAGGCTACATTGGGGACCCAAATAATACTACACCCGTAGGTTAGTTCTCTCTCCAATGCCTCTGTTGAAGGACTCTGCCCCAGGTCACTGAGAACCCAGAGCATTGTCCCAATTCTTTTAGTTTCTGTGCTGCGGCTTGACACGACACACCTGGCCTCCCCTCCTCCTCCTCTCGGAAGAGCAGGGCTCACCAGACACTCTCAGCCGCCAGGCCTGTGAATGAGTGCGGGGCGGGGCCTGCCTCTCCCCAGAAGATTAAGTGAAACTGCTTTGTAAAATGGAAAGTGCCATGCAAATGTGACAGCCACTCACCAGTTTGGCAGGTATTATTGGGCCCTTCCCAGGTGTCCTGACTATTGGGCAGTGGGAGAGGAAACTAGAAGGGAAAAAAAAAGAGGCCCCCAGAAAGCTTGCCCCGCTGGGAGCAGTGTGCATTTTGTGAGACCCAAAGCTGTTTGCAAGGCACATCAGGTTCCCACACATTCATGAGAGAATAACGACAAACACAACTATCAGGGAAGAAGGGAATAAATAATTTGTGGAGAAGCCTCTAGTACAACTTCCAAGGCAGCCACAGTGCAGCCAGCTCAGCTCGGCTGGAACTATAGGGAGGGATCTCACCCAACAAATTCCAGCTGCACCTTAAAAAGTAACTGTCTGGCTCTGGCCAGTGTGGCTCAGTTGGTTAGAACATCAGCACCTTCACCAAAGGGTTGGGGGTTTGATTCCCTGTCAGGGCACATGCCTGGGTTGCAGGTTTGATTCCGTGTTGGGGTACATGTGGGAGGGAACCAATCAATTGTTTTTCTCTCACATGGCTGTTTCTCTCTCCCTTCCTCTCTCTAAAATCAATAAACATATTTTTTTTTTTGAAAAAGTAATTGTCCAGCTGGCTCTTGTCTTCCTGTCCTAACCTGGAGCAGGGCCACACACCTGGCCCCTGGCTCCGCTGACCTGGCTCAGGAAACCGGAACACCAACCCTCACCTGTCCCTGTTCTGGGAATGGGGAGGGCTGAAGGGGGGCCGTGGGCCCGGGGTTCTGGGGCCGGTGGGTCAGGGATGGCAGTTCTCAGAGGAGCCCCATCCGATCTCTGCTTCCAGCACTCGCTCTCTGGAGAACACCTCCCCCTCTTGCACAACTGCCAGGTGTGAGTCATGCTCTGGGTTTCGCAGAAGCTGTGAGGACCTGTCCCAGGCTGCTCTCACTTCGTGTTCTGAGTCAGCACGGGTGCTGTACTGGGACAGAGTGACAGCTGTGCTCCTAGCTGCAGCAGGAAGGCCCCGGGGAACCACCTCGCCTGGCCGTCCAGGGCCTGGGAGTGCCCACTCCAGACAGGGGTGGACAGGGGAAGGTGCGAATGAATAACAAATCTGTTAACTACCCATAGCTTCCTGGGAGGGAAAATCTATTCTGTCCCCCATCCATGTTATTTCACCTCCCTCGTCCCGCCGGCACCTCCCTCAGTGTTTCCGCTGCTGTCATGGGAGGGGCTGGAGGAAGGTGGCTCACCGATCCCCTCTGCACCCGAGGCACCAGCAGACAAGGGATACACCCAGAGAGGTAAGACATTATTTCTCTTCCACAGACACGCAAGCCTGGATGGGGACATGCACTGGAAACTAACCATGAACGCATGTGAGCACACAGAAGGAGAATTCGGGGACCGAGAGGGAGAAGCTGAGAAATGCCCGCCAGCAAAGAAACGGCCCTTTATGCCTCCCCGTGAGCTTCTGGAACGGACTTGCCACATTCAAAGCCAACAGAGGTTGATACCACACCCCAACGACTTTGAAACATTTTCTCACTATAGGACGTTTTGGCCAAAACACAGTCTTCAACTGTCTTCTCATGGCACATTATGGAAGTATCTTGTCACCCAGCACGTGCTTTGCGTTACTGTCTACTTACATCTTATAGGATGTGCCTTTCACGTCCAAAAGCAATTCATTGACACAAATGCACAGGCAGGTCCCGAAGGCTGTCTACTCTGGCACCAGGCACACTTGGACATGACCCTCAGTCCATGCTAACACATACCCACACATTTCAGATTTCTTCCTGTTTTCAAAGAAATGATATGTGAGTGTACTCGTATACTCACCTTTTTTTTCCCATGTTGGTCTCGTATAGTTATTTCTTTTCTATTAAATCAGCCACAGAGTGCACTTTCTAAGGCTGAGCTCTTCGCACGGGAGCCCCGTGACTCAACTTTGCCCTGATGAGGTATTCTGGGGGCTTTTTAGAAGTTGGGAGACATCATTAAGATTAGTAAAAACAGGATCGTCAAAGTCATGCAAACCGAAAGTAGAAAAAAGAATCGCCAGAGCTTCTGAGGGTTCGATGAAACTTTCTATTCACTGGCTTCATAATTCATGAGCATCAAAGTCAAGGAAATTGTGGCAGCCCAGTTTTGCAGCCACGCTTTCTGAGGCTCAGAAATGCACTCACTCAGCTGAATCAAATGTCGTGTTTTTTTTAATTCAAAATGGGTAAAGTATAGATTTATGGTTTTAGAATCAGAACCGGTTTAATGACTAGGACAAGCCTTTGAGGACATTTGTTCCAAACCCGTCACTTCACAGATGAAAAGTGTCAGTGTGCAGCTACCGTGTGACTGGCAGCTCCCTCCACCGCCCAGGGCTCAGCTTCCTAATCTGTGAAGTGAGGGGCTGGGCTGTGCAAACTCTTGATTCCCTTCCACCACTGTGCTGCAGGACCCTGATAAATGGTGGTTGGATGAGTCACACTAAGGCCCAGAGAGGCAGGTTCATCTGCCTGAGATCACACAGCTAGTCAGGGACAGGCACAAGTCTTCCAGCTCTCACACATTCCTCCTCATATACAGTAGGCTTAGAAGGAAGACAGTGGGTTTTGTACAAAAGTACCTAGAGATTAATGAACAAAATACCGTAAGAAGAGGAAAAAAACCTCTATATTAAAACCAAGTCAAACTTCTATTTATTTCAGTTACCTGCAGATCCACTTTTTTTTTAAGATTTTATTTATTTATTTTTAGAGAGGGAAGGGAGGGAGAAAGAGAGAGAGAAACATCAATGTGCAGTTGCTGGGGGCTGTGGCCTGCAACCCAGGCATGTGCCCTGACTGGGAATCGAACCTGCGATGCTTTGGTTCGCAGCCCGCACTCAATCCACTGAGCTACACCAGCCAGGGCCAGATCCACTTTTTAAATAAAGATTTTATTTATTTATTTTTAGAGAGAGGGAAGGGGAAGGAGAAAGACAGAAACATCCATGTGAGAGAGAAATGTCAATCAGTTGCCTCTTGCACAAGCCCCGACCAGGACTGAACCCACCACCCAGGCATATATCCTGTCTGGGAATCGAACCCACGCCCCTTCGCTTACAGAATGATGTCCAAACAACTGAGCCACACCGGTCAGGACATGCATATCCACTTGTAAACCATAAACTGGCTTCCCTTAGACACCTAGTTTACATACCAGCTATGCACGGAGGGAGTGTCAGTCAGTGCTCTGGTTTCTCTTGCTGCAGAAAAAACTTCTCCAAAACAAAGGGGCTTACAACAATTTATTATCACTTCTTGTTATGGGTTAAATTGAGTAACCCCCTGCCAAAAGAAAAAAAGAAAAAAAAAACCACACACACATGTCCTAACCACCAGTCCCTCTGAGTAAAACTTACTTGAAAATAGGGTCTTTGCAGATGCTCTCAAGTTCAGATGCAGCCACCAGGCTGGGCCCAAACCCGATAGCACTGGCGCCCTTGTAAGAAGAGGGAAATCTGGACACAGAGACACAGGAGGGAAGACAGCCGTGTGACCACATGAAGAAGGAGGCAGAGATTGGAGTGATGCTCCCATGAAGCCAAGGTGGGCCTGGGGCCGCCGCTGCTGGAAGAGATAAGGAAGGACCCTCCCTAGAAGTTTCAGAGGCAGCGCAGCCCTGCGGACACCTCGATCTGGGACTTCTGGGCTCAAGAGCTGTGAGACAAGGTCGTTTTGAGCCACACAGTCTGTGGTCCTGGGGGTCCTGGGGGTCCTGGGGGTCTTGGGGTGAGGCGGCCCCAGGAACGAACACAGTGCTCACGTCTCTGGGGGTTGGCTGAACTCAGTGGGTCCTTCTCTGTCAGGCTCTCTCACATGACTGCTGGGACCAGAGTCCCTGGAAGGCTTGACGGATGTCCCAGGTGGCACAGTCACAAGGCCACCGTGGACGCTGTCCTAGACCGGGGGCTCAGCTGGGCTGTGGACCCGAGCGCATACTTGTGGCCTCTCCAAGTGACGTGGATTTCCGACAGCATGGCAGTGTCCTGAGAATAGCCACTCTGGAGAGACGGGAAATGGGGACTGCTCAGCAGCAAGGCCCTGGCCAGAAACTGGGGCAGCCTCTGCTCTCATAGTCACACCCTACAAGGAGTGTAATGCACTTTAAAGCCAAGTATTAGTGATTGAGGGGCAGTTCTTTGAGATGTTCTGAGCCATCGCCCCACACTGGTGATTCTGATGAGCCAGACTGAGCTGCAGGAAATATTTCTCAGGGCAGCAATGCCTACCTTGGGACCCAGAAGAGCTAATGAGGCCCCCAAGGGCTCCAAGTGACAAAGGGAGCGTCTCCAACCCGGTGCCCTCAGAGCCTTTCTCACCCCTGGGTTCCAGCTCAGGAGGCTGGGAGGGGGTGCATTTCCTCCCTCCTGTGCTTGAATCACTTACTGTAACTGTGACACCACGTTCAGGGACTTCCAGGCTGATGAGGACACGTTGTCCCTGAAGGCCTCACAATTCTTTATTCAACGAGCTTCCTTCAACGCCTCCCGGGGGCCCACGTGTGCTGGCTGCTGAGACAGGGAAATAAGTAGGAACTCGACAGGTTCAACAGGAAAAAGGTGCCTACAGCCTAGGGAGAGGGAGTCCAGAAGTCTCCCTGCTTCCTCTTCCTTTTTCCTCTCCGAGTGTGGAGGGGTAGGATTCTGGGTCTCGAAGCCATCCTGGCCGTGGGTGTCTCTAGACACATTTTCTTTTACCACGGGATGGCGGGCCTGAGACACTGTCTGGGCTTGAGTACTCCGCCCTGCCCCCACAGCATCCTGGGACAAACACATTCCAGGGATGAGACAGGATAGTAAGAGGTTAAGAAAAGTCCTTGGCAGGTGGCATAGGGAAACTGAGACAGACAGCTGAACACAATGGTGGAGCAATTCACAGGCAGAGACAGAAGGTCACCTCCCTGAGATAACGTCTGGGTCCCAGTTGTGTGTCAGCTCCAGGCCCAGAAAAGCAGCAAAGCCAGGCTGGCGACTCCAGAACCAACTGCAGTGACCAAAGACCCCTTGCCTGGCACTGACCAATCAGTGGACACCTTGGTCCTGAAAGCACGCCTGGAGAAGTGATAATATTACACTGAGACCCTCCCCTGAGACCTCTCCTAAGATCCCACCTGCGAGAGGGACAAAAAGAAAGACGAGGGACCCAGCACACGGGCTCTCCCTCTGGGGAGCAGCCCGGGCCATTCCCTTTCCCTTGGCTTTACCCACAGGGGCCTGTCTTCTATCCTCTAAGGTAGCTGGCCGCTGTCCCAGGCTGACCCCCTGAACCTGTCCCCAAAGCCCCCTTTTCTTTGACTGCTAAGGCAGCCCAGGCAAGGCTCCCCTGGTGCTTATTCTATGCTAAGCCCTTCCTTGTCTTGCTGTCCTCAGCTTTGATAAACATATCCTACCCTGACTGGTGTGGCTCAGTGGGTGGGGTGTTGTCCCGCAAAGCAGAAGGTCTGGTTCTATTTCCACTCAGGGCAGGTTCAGTCCTAGGCTGGCGTAGATGAGAGGCGACCAATCGATGTCTCTCTCCCTCCCTTCCCCTCTCTCTAAAAGTAAATAAATGCGATCTTTGTACTATTTTTCACCTTTTTTTTTTCTGTCTGGAGTTTTTCAGAATTAGCAGTAAAAAACATGAGTTTAACACATACTAGTTAGCCCTGGAAGGACTGAGAAGGAAGAGGGCAGCGGTGGAGTGCTGGAGGTGGCAGGGAGCGGGGGAAACTCACCAGTGTTACCCGATCCTGTACAAATTCCCTCCCCTTCGCCAGTATTTTGAGAAACAATCCTTTTGTCTTTTTAGATGCGAAAGGGTATAACTGAGTCCATTAGAACAGAAAATGTAAAGATTCTCTCCTCGTTGTTATAGTGATTGTAAGATACGTATAAATCTCAGCCCCAGGAGGAATTAATTTGACTAACGTAGATTTAAGGTCAAAATTAATAGGACTCCAATCCCTGGGCCATCTGTGCTTGCTCTTATCAAACGCTCCTGAGGACACAGGGCACAATGTTATTGTTAAGATACCTGGAGGGGGCAGGCATGAGTGGGATGGAGGACAGATACCAGAGGTCATGTGTTTGCCTTGCTTGCAGAAACCTGATAAAGAAAGCTCGAGTCGCCCACTGTAGGGCTTGGGTTGTGGGACCAGGAACCCGACCCCAGGAGCCTCTTACCAATGTGGGGACCAGTGCGGAGGCTCAGATGGGGCTGCACCTTGTGGCCCTGATCGGTATCAGGGAACTGGAGGCTTATGGGTAATCCCCTGCCTGGAAAGAGGCAGAGAGCACCCTTAATTAGTTAAGGTCTTATTAGAGCCCAGCAGAGAGACATTCAGGGAAGGGCTGTATGTTTAGGTATTAAATAAGTGCCTTCTATAGGTGAGGCCCAATGCCAAAGATGGAAAAGGGCAAACTGAGATAAGCAGGGTCTGAGCCACCAGGTGGCCGACGGGCCGAAAACCACTGACCAAGCAGTTCCCGTAGAACTCAGTCTCCCCACCTGCAAAGGGAAACCTCCCTCCCTCATATGTGCACCGCGAGGGAGAAAGGAAATGACCTAAAGTGAGCCTCGGGCACGGGGTAGCTGCCTGGTCCCCACCCCCTGCTCTCTGATGCAAGAACCTGGGTTGCCCAGGGTTGCTCTGAATCCTGCCCACTCTGGGCTGTCCCCGGGGCAGCTCCACAGACCCGACTGGAGTCCTTGTGCCGCTGTCTTAACTCAGACGTCCTGTGGGCACAGAACTAGCCCTCACGGTGCACCCCACCCCCACGGTGCACCCCACCCCCACGCCTAGGCTGCTTACTGCAGGGCCAGAGTTTATTTGGTTAGGAAAGCCACCTCCTTTTAAAATGAGAATATATTTGGGATGCAACAGTGATTTCAATTTGTGGCATTCGCCACAGTCATGCTATCAAGCAGAGTTCAGGTTTATTAACTTTATATGCATTGGAGTCTTTGGGATTGTTAGTTTAGACGTATGGAAATAAATTTTCATCAAATGAGCTACAAGCCCTGTTATATGGGACATCTTGAACACCAGAGTAAAATAGCTTTTAAATGACTAGTACAGCGGGTTTCTGCTATAAAATGGTGTAGAAAGAGGGGGAAAGAAAGCATAGATGGAAAAGAAAGAAAGGAAGGAGGGAGGGAGGGTGTGTGAGAAGGAAGGAAGGGAGGGAGGGAGGAAGGGAGGAAGGAAGGAAAAAGGAAAGGAAAG
>PVIA01012619.1:0-36825 GCA_004024845.1 Tonatia bakeri | reverse complement strand
TGGGCAGGGGGAATGAATAGAGAGACTTTGTTTTGGACAATGGACACATGACGCAGTGTGCAGATGATGCTTTGTTGAGTTGTACATTTGAAGCCCATTTGGTCTTGTGGACCAGTGTCACCCCCAATAAATTCAATTTAAAAAGTAAACTATGTACTTTGAGGGCTGAATGAGTTATGAAGTAGACCTGAGCTGAGGTGGCCTTTAATTCTTTCTCATGTGTCTGTTGGTAAAACAAGATCGCACTGGGGGAACAGGCTTGTGTTTTAGGAAATAATTTCGTCTTCCTTTCCTTTTTTTTTTTTTTTTTTTTCAGAGCAATCCTAGTGGACCTGCTTGGTTCTGGTGGAGCCTGGCACTGTTGCCATTGGAATGCAAGGCTGAGCTGGCTTTACTCGACATGATCATATGTTAGGGTTGCCTGTTTGTCATTTGGCAAATATTAGTCATCATTGCACTTAAGATGAATAGTCGGTAAGAGCTGGTTATAACAGGGAGAGGAAAAATTTCTTTCTTTCTCTGTCAAGGTTTCTGGAAGCCCTTGTACTTTCATAAGGAGTGCCAGGCATAGATACATAGCATCCCATTCATGTGCTTTGTAAAATGCTTTATTATTATTATTATTATTGTTCAATTACAGTTGTCCCCATTTTTCCTCCATTACTCTCCTCTGCTCTACCCACCCCCACCTCCTACTTTCAATTCTCCCCTGAAGTTGTCTTTGTCCATGTGTCCTTTATACATGTTCCTTGATGACCCTTCCTCTTCTTTTCTTCATTTTCCCCTTCCCCCTGCCCCTCTGGTCTCTCAGTTTGTTCTTTATTTCCATGTATCTGGTTCTATTTTGCTTGCTTGTTTGTTTTGTTGATTAGGTTCCACTTATAGGTGAGATCATACCGTATTTGTCTCTTACCACCTGGGTTACTTTACTCAGCATAGTGTTCTCCAGTTCCATCCATGTTGTTGCAAAGGCTAGGAGTTCCTTCTTTCTTTCTTCTGCATAGTATTCAATTGTGTAAATGTACCAAAGTTTTTTGACCCCCTTATTTACTGATGGGCACTTAGGTTGTTTCCAGCACTTGGCTATTATAAATTATGCTGCTATGGACATTGGGGTGCATAGGTTCAAACATACAATTCTTTTGAATTGGCATTTCAGGATTCTTAGGGTATAATCCCAGTGGTGGAATTGCTGGGTCAAAAGGCAGTTTCATTTTTAGTTTTCTGAGGAAACTCCATACTGTTTTCCACAATGGCTGCACCCGTCTGCATTCCCTCCAACAGTGCACAAGGGTTCCCCTTTGTCCACATCCTTGCCAGCACTTGTTGTTTTGCTGATTTGTTAATGATGCCCATTCTGACCAGTGTGAGGTGATACCTTATTGGGGCTTGAATTTGTATCTCTGATGGCTCATGATGCTCAGCATCCTTTCATATGACCCTGTAAAATGCTTGTTGACAGTGTTACACACTAGAACACTTAGCAAATGCTAACTCATACTCAAAAGTTAAAAATGTGTGCCTGGTGGAATCTGATTCTGCACAAGTTTAGTTTGAAGTTCAAATGGAACCCATGGCTGGAAAACAATCTAATAAAATCTCATTGAAGTAGATGCTTCTAGCATGCAGTTCCTTGACAATGTAAATACCGCAGGTGTTTTACAAGTGTTTTGGGTTTTGAAAGAAAGATTCCTAGCAAAGTACCCTGCCACTCCAGATGGGAACAGCATACTTCAGGGGTAGACAATAGGGGGAAACCACATTTTTTACCTAGAAGCAGATTTCTCAGAGCACAGGCTAACCAAAAATTCGCTTAGGCTTCATCTGTTACTGTGAAGTTGTCTGTGAAACTAAGGAATCCAACCAATTGTCCAGTGCAAGAGCCAAAATTAAGTTTTACTCAAGAAATAGTAGCTACCAGACAGAGCTATGTTATATGTTCTGCAGCTGTTCAAGATGTTATAAATTGATGTTGAAATCACGTGCACCTGGGATATAGAACAATGTAGGTCAGTATCATTTCTTTGAGGACATATTTATACACAGTAAAGATTGAGCAGAAGTGAGTTAAAAGTGTATGTGCATTGGGCTTCAAACACAACAAAACTAGTGCAGAGAGCCCCTTGATAGCATACCCATCTCATTAACTCAACGGACTCAAGTTTGGAAATAGTCATTTTCTACTAGGATTTACATTAGAAATTAAGCTTGTCAGTAAGTGTGAGTTCACCATCCGTCCACTGATATATGTAGATATTTAAAAGCTGCTATGAAATGGCAATCTGTCTATTCCAGAAAAACATACCAGGAGAATGTTCAAGGAGAGGGAAGCTGGTATGGGATATTAATATTCAACAAGTTTTCCTCCAAAACAACCTAAAAGTTATCTTTGCCCCTCCCCCCAAGTTTTACTATGATCAGGGCAGGTGTTATCTATTAAGGAACAATATGTATAACTTCCACCCTCTAATACATATTGATAATATTGATTGGAATAACCATTTGAACCTGAGATACCAAACTATTCTCACTATCCTAACAAGCTGGGCATTTAGTTGGTATCTTGGTCTCTGAGATGGATGTTTTCAACTGAAAGATGACAAGGACCAGACTAGAGAGAAAATCATAGCTGTAACTTTTGCTTTATTAATTCAAGGTAAACAGTTTTCAAGTTTAAAAGATATAATACCAACCAAATGTTGGTGGTTTATCAATCCATCATGCATTAGAGAGATTATTATAATTTTTAAATCCACACCTGAGGATATTGTCATTAATGATAGAGAGAAACAGCAATGTTAGAGAGAAATATTGATTTGTTTCCTCCCATACACACCTGGACAAGGGACTGAATGTGACAATGCTCCAACCAACTGAGCCACTCGACCAGGGCTATAATCATTTTTTTTATTGTAGTAGTTTTCAGTATCCAAAACTCAGTTTCATCAGGTAAGTGGGAAAATACTATGCTTGTGTAACTTGGTCATAGAGAAATTTGAAAGTATTTCCTAATCATGTTTCACTTAAATGTGAATCTCAGATTTCATCTTGAACATGGTTAAAAGGCCATTCAGCCAAGTGATTTCCAAAAGACTTTATTAATTCATGTACTCTATTAACAGTATTCAGCTTTCTTAGGCATTATAACTGAACCTGATCATTTGAAAGGAAACAAAACTGCATTTGCTTTACCAGAAGACCTGTATTAGAAATGGTTCATGAAAATGGGTATGCATTGACCAGTTTCTTTCTGTTTTAGAAGATTTTTTTCTGCCTTAAAACCATGTCTGGATAGTTATCATTGCTGTTTCCATTTGCAGTGTCTAAATAACCACAATGTGATCATAATTTCCCTACTAGCCTTTCTAAAGTTAAGAGTCCATGCTCAGAGTATTAGTGCTTTCCCTGTAACAATGGGAAGATACTGCTTTTTCAGCCTCACTCTTTAAATGTCATAACATGCAGTTCTTTAACCAGAAGCATTAAGTTATATCTTCCTGCTTCTGTCTGCCTCTTTCTGAGTCATCTTCTCATTCTAAATGTTCAACAGTAATGGTGTGGGCTACAGCAATAAAAGTTTTCATTGCTTTGTTTCTTGGATACCAAAGGGAGTTGACTGATCACTTCATACGCTCTGTAGAGTACACAGCAGGAGGAGATTGGTACTTCCTGAGCACCTAGATTGTGTTCGTTACTAAGAAATAATATCCCAAGTCATGTCATGAGGGAAGCTTCCTTTTAAAAATGTAAAAAAAGAAACCCAAACTCCAGTTAGCTACAAATGTAGTTAAAGCAGGACAGTCCCCTTCTCCCTCTTGCTCCCACCTACCTCTTTTCTATCACAGAGATGCCATTTCTAAGGATTTCTTGGAAAATAATGTAATCTCTCCTTAAAAGTCAGAGGATTCTAGTTTAATTTTACTGAAAATGTTCCAACACTAATGATCTAGTTACATCAAGTAAAAACAGAATCTACTTAGAGTAATAACTGTGTTGGGGGGTAATTATTCTTCTTTAAGTACAGTACTTGAACTATAGCACACTCTGTTTGGTATTTTCACAACCATTCTCCTAAATGGCTTGGCTCATAATTCCATCCCTTCATATGTTTTTGAAATGCAACTGATGAACACTGGTATAAAGAATAAAATGGCAATAAACAAGTTCCTATCAATAATCTTAACTTTAAATAGAGTAAATTCTGCAATCAAAAGACATAGGGGACCTGAAAGGATAAGAAAACATGACCTACATATATGCTGTCTACAAGAGATCCACCTCAGAACAAAGGATTCACACAGAATGAAAATGAAGGGATAGAAAAGTATATTCCATGGAAATGGGAAAGAAAAAAAACTGTGGTAACAATACTTATATCTGACAAAACAGACTTCAAAACAAAGGCCATAACAGACAAAGAATGTCACTGCACAATACTAAAGAGATTGATCCAACAAGAGGATGTAACCTTGTAAACATATATGTACCCACCATAGAGCGCGTGCGCGCGCGTGTGTGTGTACGTACACATAAAATATTGGTGGACATTAAGGGAGAGGTTGACTGCAATATAGTTATACTAGGGAATTTTACCACTCCACTATCATTAAAGGATAGATCTTCCAGACAAAAAATTAACAAGGCAACAGCAACCTTAAATGACACACTGGGCTAGATGGATTTAATTGATGTTTACAGAACATTTCATCCCAAAACAGCAGAATACACATTCTTAGGTGCACATGAAACATTCTCAAAAATGAACCACAAGTTACAAAACAATAAATCTTAACAAATTCAAGATTGTAATATCAAGCATCTTGTCTGAAAACAATGGTATGAAACAAATCAATAAAAGCCCCAAAAAACATTCAAACACATGGAGCCTAAATATCATGTTATAAAACAATGAATGGGTTGACAATGAGATTAAGAAACAGAAAATCACTTGGATATAAATGAAAATTAACACATGGCAAACCACACTATAAAACACAATAAAATCAGTCCCGAGAAGGAAGGTCATAGAATTACAGGCCTACCTCAAGGAGCAAGGAAAATCTCAAATGAACAATTTAACCCTACACCTAAAAGAGCTAGAAAAAGAACAACAAAGCCTAGAGTGAGTAGAAGAAAAAAATAAAGATCCAAGGGGAGACAAATGACACAGACACTAAAAAATCAATACAACGAAACAGTGAAACCAAGAATTGGTTCTTTGAAGATAAACAAGATTGACAAACCTTTAACCAAACTCATCAAGAAAAAAAGAGAGGACCCAAATAAAATCAGAAATGAAAGAGAAGAAGCAACTGACAAATCAGAAATACAAAGGATTGTAAGAAAATACTATGAACAACTATTAGGGTAAAATTACTAGATTTAATAAATGAACTTGACAAAGTAGCAAAGTATAAGATTAATATTCAGAAATTAATGGCCTTTTATACATCAACCTGGACAAATTGATAAGTTCCTAGAAACATACAATCTTCCAAAACTGAATCAGGAGGAATCAGAAAAGCTGAATAACCTAATTGCAACAAATGAAGCAGTAATGAAAATTGAACAAATTGAAGCAGTAATTTAAAAAATCCCAGTAAATGAAAGTCCTGGACTGGAAGGCTTCACAGGTGAATTTTACCAAACATTCAAAGAAGAACTAATACCTATCTTTCTCAAACTATTCCAAAAAATTCAAGAAGAGGGAAGACTTCTAAGCTCTTTTTGCAAGGCCAGAGTTATCCTAATTCCAAATCCAGATAAAGACATTACAAAGAAAGAAAATTATAGGCCAATATCACTGATGAACATAATGATAAAATCTTCAACAAAATATTAGGGAGTTGATCCAGCAATACATTAAAAGGATCAGACACCATGAGCAGGTGGGATTTATTCCAGAGCTGCAAAGTTGGTACAATATTTGAAAATCCATAAAAGTTCACATAAAGTAAAGGAAGGGTAAAACTACATGATCATCTCAATAGATGCAGGAATATCATTTGATAAAAACTTTCAGGAAAGTTGGAATACAGGGATTATACCTCAACATAACGGTTACATACAACAAACCTACAGCCAACATCATACTCAGTGGGCAAATCTAAATATATTTCCCTGAAGACCAGGAACAAGACAGGGATGTCCACTTTCACCACTCTTATTCAACATAGTACTAGAAATCGTAGCTACAGGAATCAGACAAGAAGAAATAAAAGGCATCCAAATTAGAAAGAAGGATGTAAAACTATCATTACACACAAATGACAAGATATTGTACATAGAAAGCCCTAAAGATTCAACCAAAAAAATTACTAGATTTGCCAAATCAATTTGGCAAAGTAGCAAATACTAAATTGATATTTAGGAATCGATGGCATTTTATACATCAATAATGAAGTATCAGAAGGAGAAATTAAGAAAACAAACCTATTTACTATTGGAACAATAACAACAAAAATGAGGTACCTATAGACTCAACATAATTCCTATTAAAATATTAATGGCATATTTCACAGGTCTAGAGCAAATATTCCAAAAATTTATATGGAACCAAAAGAGACGCCAAATAGCCTCAGCAATCTTGAGAAAGAAGAACAAAGGGGGAAGGATCACAATACCTGATATCAAACTATACAAGCCCACTGTGATTGAAACAGTTTGGTATTCACATAAGGACAGGCATATAGATCAGTGGAACAGAACAAAGAACTCAGAAATAAACCCCCAGCTTTATGGTCAATTAATATTTGACAAAGGAGGCAAGAGCATACAGTGGAGGAAAGACAGTTTCTTCAGTGAATGCCATTGGAAGAATTGGGCAGGTATATGCAAATAATGAAACTGAAGCAACAATTTACAGCATACACAAGAATAAAGTAAAAATGGATTAAAGACTTAAATATAAATTTTGAAACAACAAAAATCCTGGAAGAAAACATAGGCAGTAAAATCTCAGACATCTCTCATAGCAATATTTTTGCTGATATATTTCCTCAGGCAAAGGAAAAAAAAATAAATGGGACTATATTGAACTAAAAACTTCTGCACAGCAAAAGAAACCATCAACAAAATGGAAAGGGAACCCACTGAATGGGAGAACATATTTGGCAGTGATATATTTGATAATGGATTAATTTCTAAAAAATATAAAGAACTTACACTATTCAAGAACAGGAAGACAAACAGTCCAATTAAAAATGGGGAAAAGGACCTGAATTAGGTCCTTTCTTTGGAGAAATAGACATTTCTCCAAAGTGGTGCAGCCACTGTGGAACAGTATAGAGATTCCTCAAAAAATTGAAAATGGAACTGCCTTTTGACTCAGTGAGCCCACTTCTGAGAATATAGCCAAAAAAACCCAAAACACTAATTTGAAAAACCCAAAACCCAAAACACTAACATAGGAGTTCAAGAATATATGAACTCCTATGTTCATAGCAACGTTGTTTATGATAGCGAAGATCTGGAAACAGCCCAGTGTCCATTGTACATTTACGCAATGGAATACTAGTTGTCTGTAAAAAAGAAGGGAATCTTACCTTCTGTGACAGCGTGGATGGACCTAGAGATTATTATGCTAAGTAAAATAAACCAGTCAGAGGAACACAAATATCATATGATCTTATATGTGGAATCTAATGAACAAAATAAACTCATGAACAAAATAGGAGCAATCATGGACACATGGAACAGACTGACAGCTATTAGAGGGGAGGGAAGAGGGAGGACTGGATGAAAGAAGGTGAAGGGATTAACCCAAAACCATACGTATATGTCACATAGATTTAGATAACAATGTTGTGATGGGCAAAGGGAAAGGTGGTGGGGACTAGGTAGGGGTGGGCAAAGGGGGGAAATGGGGATGGAAAGAGACTTTGGGGTGATGGTGTGTGAAGATACACACCATCTTCACTAGTGTGAAGATGATATATTATTGAGTTGAGTTTTACACTTGAAACCTGTGTGTTTTTGCAAACCGATCACCCCAATAAATTCAATTTAAAAAGTTCTTTTAATTAAAAAGAAATGTGCCCTGGCTGGTGTGGCTCAGTGGATTGAGTGCCAGACTGTGAACCAAAGGGTCGCTGGTTGATTCCCAGTCAGGGCTCATGCCTGGGTTGCAGGTCAGGTCCTCCGTAGGGGGCTTGTGAGAGGCAACCACACATTGATGTTTCTCTTCCTCTCTCCTTTGCTTCCCGTCTCCTTAAAAATAAATAAATAAAATCTTTTTTAAAAAGTGTGAGTCTGATAATAATACCTTGGTGTATTTCTCAGGTCACAATAGCAGGTTATATTGGTAAAGGGTATGACCTCATAACTTAGTAAAGCATAGTAAAGAGATGGGTGGTAGGTGTGACCACTAGGGAAAAGGAGTGGCCTTGGTTGGAGATGCAGGAAGGAGGTCACGGTGAAAAGTGAGAGGGAAGCAGTAGGAGAAAGCAATGGGGAATGAACGGTTCTCTTCCAGGGGTCTGAGGGATGACTGATAGAAGGTGCGTGCTTCTTAAGAAAACTAATAATTGCCATTAATTTTTGGTGTACAGACAGTATTAGCCTCTATCAGATTCCCTTTAGTCATGGAAGTATAGGGATTTATGTTTTGGCAGAGAGAAGGGAATATACCAGGATGATGGGCTAAGCAGACAGCAAGTTCAGGAACACAATAGAATCCATAATATTGAAGGAAGAAAAGCAAAAATGCCCTGTGTCCAATCTGTGCCTTAGGAAAGGCAGCCTGTGGACAGAGTTCTTAGTGTCCGGAGTAAAGTTATCTCCAACTGCAGCTCCTGGACTGGGGAGACGTCATCTGAGTGGTGAGCTTCTGGGTCAGGATGGTGTTGTCCAGCATTTAAGTGGATACCTAGTCCTGTTGATGTGGGTGTCAGCATTGCTACCTTTGGTTGAAACTGTGGCTTACTTAGGAGTTCACAAACAGATGAAAGCACTTAGACCAGTAGTAAGAGGAACAGTCAGCAGAATGATGTGTGGCTGCACTGGGCAGTTTTTGTTTTTGTTACTTGGTGGGAGTTTAGGCTCAGTTGGGTCCCATATCAGAAGAGCAGCTGCATGCACGACTTGTGGGGAGATCTGTGATTAATGGGTCCTGAGAGAGTGTGTGCCCTGGATCTGGCCTCCAGCCCTCATTGGATGGGGCAAGACTGAAAAATTTATAAAGGGAAGAGGAAATGTCATAGAAGGGCATAATATATAATGAGTTATTATATACATGAAGGCAAGACATTTCTCTATTTATTTATTTTTGACATGCCTCTCTTTAAATATAGGAAAGGCTGACGGGAAAGTTTTTTCCGACCTTACTGAGGACCTGAACAGACAGGCTATATATATTTAAAGTGCACAATGTACCCCTCAGGAAGAATAAAGAGGGAACGTAGGTCAAAGATGAGCTCTTGACTCTGAATATTAGATCTGTTGATATTAATTAGTGTTAACAAGAGCAACATAAGCTCATTATTAAATAATCAAGAAATAAAGATAAATTATTTAAAAAATAAAAAAGTACATGATATGATGACAGTATAAATGTAAATTGAAACAATTAGCACATTTGTCTCCTCACATAGTTAACTTTGTGTGTGCGTGTGATGAGAATGCTTAATATCTCTCAGCAGCCTTCGAGTACACAGTACGTGTTACAGTCACCAGGCTGTATGTTAGATCCTTGGAACTTACTCCTCTTGTAACTGAAAGCTCGTACCCTTTGACCTGCATCTCCTCATTTCCTCTTTCCCCTAACCCCTGGAGGCTACCATTCTTTTCTCTATTTCTATGAAATCAGCTTCTTTTAGATTTCACATATAGTGATAACATACATTTGCCTTTCTGTGCCTGCCTTATTTCACTTAGCATAATGCCCTCCATTTTGTCACAAGTGGCAGGGTTTCCTTCCCTTTAAGGCAGAATAATATTCCAGTGTGTGTGTGTGTGAGTGTGTCAGATTTTCCTTATTCAATCATCTGTTGACAGATACTCAGGTGGTTTCTCTGCTTTGGCTTTTCTGGATAATGCTGCAGTGAGAATGACAATGCAGATTTCTCTTTGAAATACTGATTTCATTTCCTAGTTTCATTTAGTTTCCCTTATGGTTTGCAACTATTTTCTTCCGCTCTGTAGGTTGCCTTTTTAATTAATTGATTGTTTTCTTTGCTGTGCAGAAGCTCTTTAGCTTGATGTAGCCTCACCTGTTTGTTTTAGCCTTTGTTGCTGGTGCTTTTGGTGTCATGTTGAAAAAAAATCATTGCCAAAACCAATGACAAGGAGTTTTTTCTCTTGGTTTTCTCCAAGAGTTTTAAAGTTTCAGGCTTTATATTTATGTCTTTAATCCATTTTGAGTTTATTTTTATAGGTGTAAGATAGGGGTCCAGTTTCATTCTTTTGTGTGTGGATATCCAGTTTTCCTAACACCATTTATTGAAAGATATTAAGCAGTGGAAATGGATTGTCATGAAAATCTTCATCCTCTTCTTCTTCATGTTGAGTGAGCTGAGGAGGCAGAGGGCACCTTTGGTATAACTTTACAGAAATACCTCATAATTTTTGTCTGATTCTTTTGCTTTCTCATTTCTCTAAAAATATTTCCATACAATGCCAATCCTTCTTCATCCACCATTTGCTTAACTTTCAGTGCCCGTATCATAGAAGGGCCCATGCTGTAAGTTAGGAGTGGAAACTTCAGAGTTTCTGGGAGGACTGGTTTGTCATTTGGTCCAAACCAGAGCTTTCTCTTTTTAATAAACTAACAATTGTTGGATTTCCAATCTTGTTTTTCTTTTTCTGGAGCCAATTGTTGAGCTTCTCTGGCCAGTTTTTCTAAATTATTAGCTTGGGAAACATCCCCTTGGACCATGACAAATGTTTAACTGCTGCTAATTCCTTTAAGGGCAGGATCCCTTGCAGAAATGTCAGCAAAGTTATTTCCTTCAGCTTCCAGTGAATCAAGTTTAGAATGCCCTGGGATCTTAATAATAGCTAATGCAGCAGGTAAGAGTATAGCATCCAATAATTCCTGAACATATGGACCATTCTAGATGTTATTGCCACTGGAAATAAAGAGATCACATTTCCATAACATTCCAAAGTCACCAACGATTTCAAAGGCATGTACACTCTCAGTATAAATGTTTGCAGTTTTGCTCTTGACTAAATACACACCCCAGTGAAAGCATATAATTCAGCCTCTGGGCTGAAGTAGCCAATGGTGAACATGCTGCCTCAATATGACTTCAAAAGCATTATAGTAACCAGCATGGAATTTGCCATTTTCATTTAAAAAGTATGGTGCATCTGTAAACCATGAGAAACAAGCTTTATCCAAAGGAGTCTCCTGCAAATTGTCATGTGGAGTCAGGAGGCAACCCTTCAGTGCCAGGCAGCCTTGTGGGGGCTCCATTGGTCCCAGGAGGGAGAAGAGTAGCAGGAGTGAGGTTATGACAACATGAAGGAGTTATGTAAGGAGTTTGTGCTGCATGGGGTACAATGATGGTTGTGGAGGATCTCGCCACAATTTCCTCTGTGGCCTGAACCAAGAGGGCAGGCACAGCAATAGTTCTAGGACAAGTGGGGTGTCCCAATCCACAGGATCCAGTTGTTGGCTATAGTGATGATCCCCATGTTTTGGGGTGAGGACCCCAAGGGCATTTCCTTTGTTTTCAATGTGCAAAATGTAAAAATTCTGGCAGTAGTCAACTAGCTTAAGGAAGCCTCAAAAACGATACTTCGTTTTGGTCCTTTAGAAATGTAGGAGACCACAAAGCATAGGTGAGCCCAGGAGTAGTGTTGCTCCAACATCAGATACCTCAAATATCTGACCTCAGTTTGGACAAACTGCAGTTTTTCTTTTGAGACTTTATGTCCCTTTAAAACCTAAAGTTCTAACAGGTGGATGCTGTCTTCCTAGAGGAGACCTGGGAGGAAGAGCAAAGAAGTAAATCATCCACATATTGCAATAAAGTAGAACCTTTAGGTAAAGTTAAATCATCCAAATTGGCTTTCAGAACTTGTGAGAAATAAGAAGGGCCTTCACTAAAACCCTGAGGCATTCCTGTCCACGTAAATGGTCAGGATCCTGTGTTACCTTAGGGAATTCCTTAATAAAGACTTATAACTCAGCTTTAGTCTAGGAACATGAAAGTTGAGGTTTATTAAGATCCTCAGAGGGTATAGTAACTTTAAATGGAAAGGTGCTGATAAGTTAAGAGGAAGGAGTAGGAGAGAATTCGGGGGAAATGGTGCCTGAAGCAGAACCACAGGTAAGGAAGCTGGCGGCGGAAGGCAGAATGGTGTTGGAGGCAAAGCTTGGAAGGGGTCAGGGAAGAAGAATTTGAATTTGTTGCCTTTTTAACATTCATAGCTCTGACCTTCTTTTTTAAAATAAGTCCCTTTAACATTATATAAAATAAGGGCTTGGTGATGATGAACTCCTTTAGCTTTACCTTGTCTGAGAAACTCTTTATCTGCCCTTCCATTCTAAATAATAGCTTTGCTGGATAGAGTAATCTAGGTTGTAGATCCTTGCTTTTTTATCACTTTGAATACTTTCTGCCAATCAATAAATATACTTTAAAAAAAAGAAGAAGAACTTGAACCTGCTGGAGAAGAAGCCTGAGGCAAAACGTTGATAGACTAGGGCAGTGATTTCCATCACTGTGCCGCAGAATTGTTCAAACGGGCAACACCTGACTACTCAGTCGGGGACGCTGACCTCTTTCCCTTAGATTGTCAAATAAAAAATGACAACAGCCAACACAACAGTAGCCATCTGGTGTGACTGAATCAAAATTGTACCTGTGTTTTTGTCAGATCGGCAAAAAAATATGTTTTTTAATGTGCTGCAGAATTTTAGCAATTATTTTATGTGTGCCTTGAGATGAAAAAGGTTGAAAATCTCTGGACTAGGGCGACTTAGATGGATCTGGAGACAGTTAGAATAGAGAAGGGCAAGTCAGTGCCAGAAGGAAGAACACTTGGGTTCAGAAGCAATTTTCTCTGTCTCTCAAAATTCAGTAGCCCTGTTCATCTCAAAACTTTATTCCTTAAAAAATCAATCTCAATTTTTCAGTCCTATTTGGAAGCCTCAAGATATCTTCAAAATAGGCATTCAAATAAATAATAATAATAACTTTTTAAAAATAGGCATTCCAATCAGTTTTGCCCATTTTATCACTATTATTGTGCATTTGGTTTTAAGAAAATTAAGTTTGAGAATCTCAAAAGTTCCCCACAGTGGCCACTGATTTGCTGAATGACTTTTGTCCACTTAGTTGAATATGTGCATGAAAATTGTCCATGGCCTTTCAACATGTATTTGGCTGGGGTCCCTGAAGTAAAGATGGTCTTAAAATATTTAGATCACCCAGATCCCCCTTTTCAGAGATTATTCTTTAGAATAGAGGGTTCAAAGCAATCTACAGGTCAGACACTAGCCATCCTCACGACAGAACAACCTGATCACAGAATATCAAGCCAAAGGCTTAAAAGCCAATTCTAGGAAAATAATCAACTCTCAGGAGAGCCTACTTATGGACTGAGCTTGACACACTCTTCTCAGTGAGACAGCTTGGTTCAATACCCAGCCATGCTGACAAATTTCAGTAGAAATGGCCCCCATTCCAAAAGGAGTCTGGGCAAAAGTCGGCTCAGTCTCCAGGAGTGATGTGATCATGAAGAAATCAGACTGGTGTGTCAAATGGAGTGCTCACAGACATCCAGATACACAAGACCTGTTCACAACTGAAAAGACTCTCCACAATCCATGAAGAAAGCCCAGAGAGCTTCTCGACTCAAAAACCAGAAGCTCAATTCCAGGAGAAGACTCTCCCTAAGTTTCTGATGGGGAGCAAGCAGTGAACTGAAGTGGCTTCCTGTGGTGCCAACATGGTACCTGGTGCTGTCAGGGTTTTTATTCTCTGGACTCCCAGACAAGTCCCCCAAATGTCAACTGGAAAGCAGAATTGACTAGGTATTCCATCACCAAAATAATTTATTTGGGGAACACAGCACAATCTAGTGTGCGCAGCCATCCATGGGTAGCCCCATGTGTACACTGCAGCACGTGTGTGCTTTGATTGGTGTTTTGTGTATCTGTGAGGCACAGATTCTGAAATCTCTGTTACCCTGAAAGGAACAACCCTTAGGCGATGGTCCAACGGTTTGTAAAAATATGTAGATGGATCATGCACCGTCAGAGCATCCAGGGCTAAGATGACTGCCTGAAGTTTGGCCAGTTGCACTGACCCTTGGATCCCTCCTTTGTTAGGCACATCCTGGCTAAGACACAGAATGCAACAGCCTTCCATGGAGCTGTCATTTGTACAATGGTTGGCAGTGCCATTCAAAGTCTGTGAACTCCTGTTGCTGTTTGGTTGGTCAGTCCCAGGGGCTCCTCGGGTAGCCAAGAGGTTCGGGGGTGGGTGACCTCCAGCACCATGACATCTGACAAAAATCTGAGGACAGGGTAGGCTACCCCTTCCTGTGGTGGACTGTGTCAGAGGGCCAGGTTTGCTCCATCCTAAATCAAGGAGGATTCTGTAGCCATGCCAAGCTTGTGGGACTTCCATGACCGGAGGCAGAGTGGCTGCTGGGTAGAGAGGGTCACAGACTCAGGGTCTGTGAGAGCCCTATTTTCAGAAGAGCCAGTTTGTGGCCAGTAATTTGCTGTTTCATGATGCCTTCCATGAGGCCAAGCCGGTCTGTTTCTTGCATCCAAAGCTTCCAGGTGACTTCTGGCCAGCACAGGTGGTCCAAAGACCCAGGACGCCTGAGGATAGGTTGCCAACATTTTCTCAGTGAAGGAGTCTCTCAGGGCACTAGTGGGACTGCTTGTTATGATTTAATTTGGACAGAATTTAGAGGGTGTTCTTGCGGGAACCCCATCTTGGGGGGGCTGGTTTGTAAGCAGCAGCATCAGTGAGATTAAGTATGCGCTGTTAAATGAGGAATATGCTGCCATCAGAACCTCAGAAGTACTGAAAGATGTTGCGCTGTGTGTGCTTAGTGGGTGTGTCAAACGAATCCTCAGGAAGAGGACGCCATCCGTGGGGTGTCGCACCTGTGCTCTGAGGAAGGCGGAGGCAGTGATGTGCTTGTCTGCAAGGCTGCTGTGGTGTCTGGGGAGCCTGGAAAAGGTGGATCATGTCCCTCCGAGATGAAAAGTTTATATAACCAAAAGACAAAAAGATGTTAACTGGGTATTTATTTTTTGTGTCTCAACCTTGTTTCTAAATTAACTGTAGCATTTGCTAAAATGTAGCAATCGACGAAGCTTCATAGAGTTAATCAGTATAGGGGGGAGAAGGTATGCCTCACTTCAACTGTAGCCTTATTTAATTTCTTATAGCGATGGTTGTTGACAAAATGTATAATTTAGCAGTTTTAGTTTCACAAGTTGTTATTGATAATGTCATTTAAATTATTAGGATTATTGTCAAATTTGAAAACACCTAATTTGAGATTCTTCTTCTATATCCGAGCTTTAAAATTCAGACATTTTTCAAGATACCACATATAGTGATTAATCTTTAATTTTTCAGCACTGTCCGAATGAATTTTCATGATGATGGAAACATTGTTAATCTTTGCTGTCCAGTATGGTAGTCACAGGTAGCTGTTGAGCACTTAAAATGTGATTAGTGTGGCTGTGAAACTAAATTTTAATTCAGTTTTAACCCTTGGCTCTTAACCCAGAAAATTGCTACTCTCAGCCCCATGACCCACCACAGTGCCCTCTTTTCGGCCTTCCTCCAGGCCTGGTAACTGTCAGCAGACTGGGACCTGAGACAAGGAATTGAGTGAAACTAGCCAAGGATGTGGAGGTATTAAAAAAATTGTCTAGCTCACCCACCAGTGTGTGTTCAAAATTACTATTGAATTAACAAATTTAAAAACAAAAAAGGCATAATGTTCTGGAACAGGTTGCTCCTTATGTTCTTGAGACTTAAGAGATCTTTTTCCTTCTTTTAGCAGGGAGTCAGATGTATCAGTCAGGATAGGCTACATGATGCTATAGCAACAAACATCCCCCAAGTCTCATTGTCTTCTAATAGCAAAGGTTTATTTTTGCTTATACAACATACCTATCTATGGTGGGCACCCGGGAGGCATGGCCCAGATTCTCTTCAGTGTGGGACTGCTGGCTTTATCTGCTGGGAGAACTTTTGGCTGTCAGCTCCTCAGTCCAACGCAGGACAGCTCTGAAGGGACCTATTAGCCCCTGAGCACCCTGTGAGCTCAGCTGAGGCTGCTGTTGCACTTGTGGTACAGCTAGACTTCCCTTTTGGCTCGCTCCTCTTCCTTCCTCAGATATGAATTCCATAGGCGTTATTCCCAAGGCTTCTCCTGGATGAATATCCTGCAAGCTAAACTCTTGTCTCAGGGTTTGCTTCCCTGGAGCCAGCCTGCAAAAGTTAACACCAAGAGTGGACCAAGAAATCAGGTGCTGAATTGGGGTTTGGGAGCTGGATCACTCACCACTTTCTGGCAATAAAAACTCCATCACTGGCCAGAGAGCCCCTGGCATAAAGTGACCATCTAATTTTTAAAACTTTCCTTCATGGAGGCTGCCAAAATGAGGAGACAAAGAAACATGGCCTAAGTGAAAGAACAGATCAAAACTCCAGAAACAGAGCTAAACAAAATGGAGAAAAGTAATCTGTCAGATGCAGAGTTCAAAATACCAGTTATAAGAATGCTCAAGGAACTTAGGAATCAACAGCATAAAAAAGATCCAATCAGAAACAAAGGATATACTAATTGAAGTAAAGAACAATTTACAGGGAAACAACAGTAGAGTGGATGAAACCAAGAATCAAATCAGTGATCTGGAACATAAGGAAGCAAAAAACAATCAGAATGACAAGAAGAAAATAGAATTTTAAAAAAATGAGGACAGAGTAAGCAGCCTCTGGGACAACTTCAAGCATACCAATATTCACATCACAGGGGTACCAGAAGAAGAAGAGAAAGAGCAAGAAACTGGAAAAATAGTGAAAGAAAACTTCCCTAATTTGGTGAAGGAAGTAGACATGCAAACCCAGGAAGCACAGAGAGTCCCACACAAGATGGATGCTAAGAGGCCTACTCCAAGACACATCATAATTAAAATTCCCAAGGTTAAAGATAAAGAGATAATATTAAAAGCAGCAAGAGAAAAGCATTTAGTGACCTACAGGGGAGTTCCCATAATATACAGTGGAGTCATCTTATTTCTCAAAAGAAACTTTGCAGGCTAGAAGGATTGTCAAAAATATTAAAAGTCATGAGAAGCAGGGACCCATAGCCAAGATTACTCTATCCAGCAAAGCTGTCACTTAGAACCGAAGGGCAGATAAAGAGCTTCCCATACAAGAAAAAACTAAAGGAGTTCATCAGCACCAAACCATTATTATATGAAATGTTAAAGGGACTTATTTAAGAAAAAGAAGAAAATCAAAACTATGAACAATAAAATGGCAATAAATACATACCTATCAACAATTGAATCTAAAAAAACAAACTAAGCAAACAAGAAGAACAGAAACAGAATCATGGATACAGGGAGCATTTTAATGGTTGCTAGATGGGAAGGGGGTATGGGGTAATGGGTGAAGAGGGGAGGGGATTCAGAAGTACAGATAGGTAGTTACAGAATAGCCATGGGGATGTTAGGTACAGTATAGGAAATGGAGTAGCCAAAGAACTTATACGCATGACCCATAGACATGAACAACGTTGGGGGTTTGTCTGAGGGAGTGGGGGATGCTGGGTGGGGGGGAATCAGGACAACTGTAACAGCATAATCAATAAAATGTAATTTAAAAAAAGAAAAAATCTTTCCCTCATGGTGAATTGGTGTGATTACTAGTAGATGGAAATGCATTACTTTGTGCACTGTGTGAGGCCTTTAGGAAATGTGCAATAGTTATAAGGGCAATGAAATTGGGTGGCAATTGCTAAGACTGATAGATACTCTAGAAAAAGATGACACAGTGAACAATTAATCACTAATAGAAAGTCCTTGAAAATTTTGAAAACCCAGATTCTCCTGAACCTTCAGAAATAGCTTAGAGATGATACCAGTCTCCTTCCTTAGGGGCTAACAACATGTGCCCCTCAGGATCTACCCTACCTGCCTTCCTGGTCACTTAGCCTGTGTAACACAGGTTAAATCACAGTAAAACCCACCCAGGGACATTCTGACCTTGCAAAAGGATCAGAAGAACACTGTATTCCAAAGGAACTACAAGTCCTAGCCCACATGTACCCACAGAAGGCAGGAGACTGTCCATGGTCAGTGGGGAGTCCTGTCCTGGCTGCTGCTTCTGGGGCGGGATTGGGAGGAGTGGATTAGGATCAGCTAGGGGCTGTGTGCCAACACGAGGTGAGAAAGCTCTGCATTTGGATATCCCTAGTACAAGTTGGGTGCATCAAGCATAAGGCAGGTGTGGGGTGTCAGGGGTAAGAACGCACTGGCCACTCAGAGGTGGTGATATGATGGCTTCTTCCTGCTGCAGCCGACCTGAGGAGGAAGGCTTCATCCCAGCCTGTTAACAACAAGGCAAGGTTTTTTTTTCTTTTTTTCGGTCCAAGGTGATTTTTGCCTTTAGTTTTGGCAGATGTTTATTCTTTCACTGGTGTTCAAAAGATACTGAACAAATATTCACCCTGACCATAATTCCCTAGAACACAGGAGTATTTCTTATAGTTATTAGGTACATAATATTATGTAGATTTAGTAAAGAACTCAGCTTTAGACTTTTATAGATATTTGATGAATCAAGAAATAAAGGAGACGAGGGAAGGACAGAGAGCAGGGAGGAAGAGTGGAGCAGAAGGGAGGAAAGCAGGGAGGGAACAGGTGAAGGAGCCACAGTTTTTTTAGGTTTCTTTCTAAAGGACAAGAGATGATTTGCGCCATCTGCTGGAAGCTCTGAGTACTGCAATGGGCTGAGGTGCAAGGGTGAGAGCTTGGGGTAGGGGAAGGGTCAGCGTGCCAAAGAACTTCCCAAAATAATAAAGCCTCAGGCAAGACCCCATGACAAATGGCATCAAGAGAACAAATCACAAGCGTCATTATACAGGCAACTGATTGTGAAACACAGTGTTTCCACAGGTCCACTCTTGCCATTTCTCCTCGCTATCAGAAATCCTAGGCAGAGCTGGACTCCCCTTTAGGGGAGAGGCGAGTTGGAAAAATTTGGTCATGCATGCAGCTCCATTTTCCCGCTGATCTGTATTGTGGCGTAGAGTGATTTCCAGTTGATCTTTGGGTCATTTTGTCAACTGGTACTTAGAAATTCTGGAGACCTCGAGTGAAAGGAACTTTGGATAAGTTCTTTTATGAACCCAAGAGACTTTTTAGAAAATCCTCACCTGAGATATACTTATTGATTATAGAGGGAGAGAGAGAGAAAGAGTGAATTGATGTAAGACACAAAAACATCGATCAGTTGCTTCCCTTACAGGCCCTGACTGGGAAGTGAAACCGAAACTATTTATTTATTTGTTTTTGGTGCACGAGACCCTGCTCCAGCCAACCCAGCCTCCGAGCCAGGGCCCAAGAGCCTTTCTACAAAGCAAAAGGATTTATCTGTTTTATACATTTATGTGATTAGAAAAAATTCTGTACAGAGTAAAAGATGACAGACTGACAGGATGTTTAAACAGAACAGCTCAGATTCATGTGAAGGTTTCACGCGAGATGATAAAGTCGGCAGCAGGGCAGAAGGATGAGGGTCTGGGTGAAACGCACCTGGGCAAACTTGCTTATTTACACGCTGACCTTTCTGTTGAAGGTTCTGCCCTCCCAGCAGCCGGGGAGGCAGCAGCAGCACCCTTCTTCACCGAGAGAATGTTTTAGTTTCTTTCCGTTGGCAATTAAGAATCAATGGCAAAGAAGCCAAGGGAGCAGCTTCGGAAGCTGCCCTCGAGGCAAAGTCCCTGGGCACGTCCCCTGGTTCTTCCCCCTCCACTGGTGCCATAGTGTTAAGACTATGGGTTTTAGATTCAGATTTTTGTCTCCAACACTTACTAGCTGTAGTGCGGGTAACAACCTCACCAACCTTCATTTTCCTCGCCTGCGAAATGGGACTTAGAAACTCTAGCTGGCAGGGTTATTATGAAGATAGATGAGATAATAGGCCCTGAAGACATATGATCACCACTCGTCACAGATGAGACTTCTAGTTGTCTACACTCTCATTGGCCCCCTTCCTAGGAATATTCCGAGCTTAGAAAACTACAGTTCCAAGTTTCCTTTACAGATAGGGATGGCCAATAAGAGACAAGGGAAGTTATTGGTAAACAGGAAAAGCTAGTCAAAAGGAAACTTACACCTCTGGCAAATGAGCTTTTGCCTTTGTTCCATCTTTCTTTTTTCTTCCTGGAACTCAGCATCGATGGGTGGGGCTCTAACAACTGTACTGTGACCGAGATGTAACCTGTGGCTACATCACGTGCTTCAGGATCTATGAAGCAGAAGGCTGGGGAGCTGGGTCTGAGATGACATTGTGGGTCCACCACAGGAGCCCCGTGGACCTATCTCTGAGGGACTTTAGGTTACATGAGAAAAAACGACTCTTACGTTGTTTAAGCTACTAGCAGCCATATGCTGCTCCTTGATGGGTGACTTTAAGGAGAGACCTCTTCAAACTTCTGGCCTTTTTATTTCTAAAATAAAGAAGTGGCTTAAATGACACACTGGGGCCTTTCCAACTCTCACATAACACGCCCCCATCTCTGCCTCCCAAGTTTACACCAAAGCAGTTTCTTTGGTTCACCTGTCTGCCTTGATCTTTCTCTAAGATTCAGCAGCCTTGCTGAGGTGGGGAGGAAGTGAGCAAAGGGGCAGGTAGTGGGACAGAGAGGGCAGAAATAGACCTTGAGGTTAGCTGCCCTGTTCCCTGTGTTGCTGTCTCCCAAATACTGCTTTAAGGGGATGCTCTCAGCCCAATTCTGAGCTGAACGGTTCCGGAGTCAGCACGCCAGAAGGATGTTTGCCCCAGCAAGTTTAGCCTAACTCCTCCCAGTCAGAACTGCTTCTGCCGCCCCTCCTCCTCAGTGGGATGAAGGCAAAACTTTTAACCAAGGAGATCAACCTGATGATTTTTTTTAAATGATGAAGAGCAAGTCAGCAAGTGGTTATACTGAGAAATGGCCTCATGGGGGCACTGCGCACACGGAAATGAGGGACACCAGCTGGGGGTCTGTCTCCTGTGTGTTTGGATTTGAGAAAGAAGCTGTCTGTGATTGAGATTGGAGACAATTTTTCTGCAAAGCTGAGCTGCCAGGACACCACTGAGTCCATCTTTACAGTCAGGAGGGAAGAGTCTTGGTACAGTCTTTGACTCCCAAAAACAGGGTACTGGAAAACTACTGTTAGATATTATTTTCACTGTAATAGAATTTTGGAATTCTTACATAATCTTTTTTGGCTCACAGCTGATGAAAACCATAGATCCTCTCTCTTAAAAAAGGTCAAATGCTCATTACAGTAGATCAAGGTCAAAGCCTGCATCTCAAAGGGTCCTGATGGGGAGTGAGGGTCTGGCTCTGGCTGCTGCTGGGCGGCCCAGGCAGTGTGTGGATGGGAAAGCTCTGCTGTGCAGCGCAGATGTGGGCTTGAGTCCCATGCTGAGTGCTGAGCTTGTGTGTGAGCTGCAGCACTCCTTGGGGCTTGATTTTTTAATTTATAAAATGGGAAATCTAATACTTACCGTGGTTTGGAGTTAACATACATAAAGCCCCAGTCAGTGGACCAAGAAGCTGGCGTCTGGTCAGCAGGCACAGGCAGCACAGGACGGTCCAGGGTAGTTCTGCTGCATCCCAGGGCCTGCCGCCGCTGTAGCCTGGCTTCCTGGCAGGGATGGGTACAGGTGTGGGTGTGGGTCTGTCTGTCCCATTCCCTTTCTCTGTCACTGCAGGTCTTGGGGATTCAGCGTCCCCCATCCACCTAGGAGCCATCTTCTCTGCAGGGATGAACTGGTTTTAAGCTTCCTAATGCACATCTGCCCTTGACACGAATAGAGATTTGGACAGTCTGCCAGTGGGAATGTCTGGCTGCAGAGTGGAGGTGGGCTGCCAGGCTCTGTGTGCCCTCTGACCCCAAAAGCGCATGCACAACACTCTCCCATTTCCAACACCACTGTGATGCCCCTACGATGGGAGAGGAGCTACAGAAAGCACACGGGTGGTCAATTTGCAAAAGGTTCGGAATACTGCAGATTCCTACAGTTCCCGACTTCTGCTTGGGATGGCAAATGGCAAGTTGTCAGGGTGTAGGGACAGATTTTCGAAATGAGTATTGCATGACAGAAAAAGACTGAGAAACGTCACACACCATCAGCTCCAATATCAGCTTGGTCCAACCATGGCAGGTTCCATTCGTGGTTCACAGTTATTTCTAAGGAATGGAAAGTGATAATAGAGTGGCTTTTACGTGCTGGTGTACCCTACATCCAAAGCCCGCATGTGTGCACATGTGCACACTCACACACACAAAGGAGGTGGCAAGCACCGGGACCTGGCCTCCTCCAGTCTGGCAGACTCTGTCCTCTGTGCCCGCTGCCAAGCCCCTGGAATGTGGGGCTCCTTAGAAGAACTAAACAGGTGAAAAAGGATCTCAGCCACTCACTTTGTCTTTACATCCTTTGCACGGCTCTTCTGTTGTTTCTCAGTAGGACAAAAGCAAGTGACCCTCGCCCAGCATGTGTTCTCAGGCCAGGGCCAACCCTCCACACTGTCCTCGAGGTACTCTTGCACTAAGTGCAGCTGTGCCCAACTAACTCCACGGAGACTTCCTGTTGTGTGACAGGGCCCCAGCGGACAGACCTGTCCTCTCCCGAGGTTCATTTAGGTCCTTTGCATTTCCTGCACTAAAGGAAGCTGTAATGGATGTTCACCAGCACTGGGCAAAGTGAGGTGTTTGTAGTTTCAGGCCATCTGATGTGAATGAAATGGTGCCTCACTGTGGGTTTAATTTTCATTGTCCTGTTTCTGGCGAAGCTGATGATTATTTCTGGTGTGACGGGCTTTCCTGCTGTCTTCTGGGAGTTGCCTCTGCCCTTGGTGCAGACAGTTTCTGCACCATACCAAGACAGTGTCGCTCAGCCATGTTATGTCCCAGAGGAGGTCCTGTTGGGGTAAAGATACTGGCAGAGGGTGAAGCAAAGGTCCTGAGGAGGCAGAACGGGGTGGAACCCAGTACCTAGGAGAAAGATTATACCAGGATTAGAGAGAGAAACATTCCTTTGATGCGAAGGCAGGAAAGAATGGCATAGTTCAGCAGGCAGAGGCAGCAGATGGGGAATCCAGTGAAGTCAGTGTGCACTATCAGTGTTATCTGCCCCTGGTGGGAGATGGTCATCATGAGTGGGCTACTAGCTATTTCATAGAGCAACTAACTGTGAGAGAATACCGCCCTGGCCATCCCGCAGTATTCGTCTTGGCTGCAGATGTTCATTAAAGACGTGTAATTCGCAGAATCTATCATAATTCTGTGGGGATAATAGAGAACATGGCTATACCCTCTAGTGGAGAGAGCCCTGTACCTTTACCCCACTGGGTTTTTATTGAAAAAGTAGACTCAGTTTGTGGATTCACAGTCTGGCAGAAGAGATCAAAGGGGACAGGTAATTTACAAAGATGTTGACAGAACTCCTACTGTGATTCTGGGCAGAGATTGGAGTTTTATCATAAGAAGGGACTATAGGTTCCAAAGGTTTCCTGTCTGTTTCTTTAAATTTCAAGTTAATAACATCCTCCAGCAAACAGATCTCACAGGATCTTGCATATTCTATGTCCCAGGCCTGATTACCCCAGGGGTCCGCTATCTCCAGTCTGAGCTGCCCCTTTGGCTATTTGCTTAGCCCTGAGAAGGGCAGGAGACAGAGGCAGCCAGGAGACTAGGATTTCTCTCATCTAAGTACAAAGACTCAGACTAAGAGGGGGCAGGGGTTGATGTCGATCATCCCTTCCTTTCCATAGCCCCTTCATTTCCACAGCCTCGTGAGTCTTATTCCAGAGGCCTTTATGTGGTCAGCACCTGTCTTAGGTCCATTCTCCATCTTAGATAATTGTTACCCATCATTGGTTAACTGATCAAGCATTAAAGGCCATGCACAGAACAGGTAGTGTTCATGCCAGGGGAATAAGTTTTTTGTCTCCTTAGTGGCTCCTGGTCCAGAGGTCTCTCACTCAACCTAAGTCACAGGGGGTCACAGCTTCCTGAGACCAGGCAGGGTGGCCCTCAAAAACTAACTGTGACAATCTGCAGGATAAGCTTCCTAATGCATATCTGCCCTCAACATGAGATAGAGACATTGGAGAATCTTCCAATGGGAATGTCTTACCAGCAGAATGCCTCAGCAAAGGAAATATTCAATAAAGGTGTAAATGATCCCAGTAGCCAGAGGGATTTGTTCAGCTGCTTCCTCAGGCACCTCTGCTTTTCCTAGACATGATCTTCAGTTGGTCTGATAAACTGGAACTCATCTTGCTTTTAGTTACAGTGGTTTCATTCCTCTAGAAACTTTTGCAGATGAAGCTGACATGTGTTTTGAAAGTGAGCATGTGTATTACAACATTGTGTTGATATAAAACTATGTGTATGTAGCCCTGGCTGGTGTGGTTCAGGGGACTGAGTGCTAGCCTGCGAATCAAAGGGTCTCTGGTTTGATTCCCAGTCAGGTCAGAGGTCTGGGCTGTAGGCCAGGTCCCCAGTAGGGGGTGTGTGAGAGGCAACCACACACTGATGTTTCTGTTCCTCTCTTTCTCCTTCCCTTCCCCTCTGTCTAAGAGTCTTGTTCTCCTACAAATAAAACCTCAAAAAAATTATTTGTATTCATTTCCTGAATGGCTGTCATAAAAGTTGGTACAAAATGAGTGGCTAAAAACAACAAGAATTTATGTATGTATGTGTGTATGTATGTATGTATGTATGTATTTTACCATTCTGGAAGGCAGATTCCCAAATCAGGGCATTGCAGGGCTGGGCTCCATCTGGAGGATGCAGGAGAGGGTCTGTTCTTTGCCGCTGCCAGGTTCGGGCGGCTGTCGGCGTTCCCTGATGTGGCTGCATCACTCGATGTCCGCCTCCACCTTCATCCAGCCTGCCCTGTGTGCCTGAGCCTCTCCCTGTGTGTCTCTTCTAAGAGACTCCTCATCGGGTTTAGGGCCTATGCAGGCAATCTGGGATGATCTCAAGATCCTTAAATGGAATTCAGCTATAAAGATCCTTTTTCCAAATAGGGCCACATTCACAGGCTCTGGGGATTAGGGTGTGGACGTATCTTCCGGGCAGGGCACCATTCACCCCTCTATAATACTTGCTCAGGCAAACCTAGAAAGTAGGTGTAACTGAAGCACCTAAGATCTGTGACTCAGGGACCCCTGTGAAGTAAGAGCTGTAGGGGTCCCAGAGAAAACCTCGCACCAGCCCCTTGTACAAAGGAGACCGGTAAGGCCCCCAGAGGGGGAGTGGCAAAGCCCAGGATATACTGGTGGTAGTTCATGTTCTAGAAACATACCCTGTGCCTCGAAACAACATTCCCTTGCACTTTCTGCAAACAGCAAGCCTTGACTGAACATCTTCCCTTCAACTAGATGCCAAGGTCATGAGCAGACTCAATGGCACCTATTCAGGGCAGAATATAGGGAGCAGTAACCTACTGGTTTTGGCTTAAGCTCTTAATGCTTCTTGGGTTGCATAAATACCACCCGATGACAGTCCTTCTCTTTACTTGATGTCTGGAATCCGTTTAATATTTGTTGATGAGCACAACTGATTTTAAATGTCATTTGTTGTAGACATCTATGGCTAAACTGTAATATATTTTTAGGACAAATGTTTATTTGTCACTGTGAGGTTTTTAGAGAGGAACAAGCTGGAGCAAAGGCCTATGTTTGAAATAATTTCTGATCTTTTAACTACTCAGCTGTGTGGCCTGGGCCTATTAGCCAACCTCTCTGAACCTCCCCTTCACACGTGAAATGGGGCCACTGATCCCAGCTCTCAGAGTTGGCTCAAGGGCTGGTGAGACAGTGGTTGCGAAAGTACCTGGCAGGTGGTCAATTAGGCAACAAAGAACTTCGAATTTTGCCTTTTAAAGGAAAGCACTTACAATCTAGACAGAAAGATTAGATGCGATGCTAACAGTAATAGCTAAAACACATATATGTTAGACCTAATCCAAGTGCATCACACGTAGTCACTCGTTTAATCCTCTCATCAGCTCTGTGAGGCAGGCACTGTTATCATTCTCATTTTACAGGTGGGGAAGCGGAGGCTTTGGTGCTGACCTGACTTGCCCCAGGGCCCAGGGCTACTCCAGGTCAGAGCTGGGAGTTGAGCTGCCATGCAGGTACTGGGAGCCAGGCTCTATGCTGCCTCTCCGGCTTCAGGAGGAATGTGATAGGGAGGGGGAGGAGCTCAGGCCGGATGTGAGGGTTCAGAGAGAGAGAAAACCTGGTTGGAAAAATGCTGAAGGGCTTCAGGACACTGGCGGCATCAAAAAGTTGGGCTAGATTTTAACAGAGGTGGGCAGGAAGCAGGAGCAGCTTAGGTGTCTTCCCGGGGACAGGGCAGCCTGCTCTTCCCAGCAGGTCTTACTTCCCTCACCTCACACTGGCTTGCTCAGCATTTCAGAAGTAGGCTGATGATGGGGCCAGATTTCAGATGCCAAGGAGGTGGTACTGGCCCTCAAGCTTCTCCACCAGGTGTGGTGACCATAGTTGTCCAAATCAACACACCCTGGGGTGTTATTAAGCTAGGACAAGCGGTGTCACCTGGAACTGTCCCGGCAAACTAGATCACGTTGTCCCCTTGTCACTGAGCAGCCGACTCTCTGGAACCACAGAACATAACAAACCACAGCCAGCACAGCCCCTCAGGACACGGGCCCACGGGTGGAGGTCCAAACCTAATAGGACGTTGCTGACAAGAGACTTTCATGCAGCTCCGTGTTGGGGGCAGAATGGGAAAGGCAAAGACACCTCACCTGCCTGGACATGCTGTGACGACACCCCTGCAGTCCGCTCTGTGTTTGGAGATTAGGAAGAAGCCACAAGCAAAACACCTCAAGCCTAAACTTTCCATTGAGAAGGGACTTTCTCACTTAAGAAAGGGAGATGACACAAGGTCATTTTTTGAGTAACTCAGGCCAAAAAAAGAGTGCTTACTGGAATAACCCAGGCAGAAATAGCCTTGTGGGTTGTTTTTCTTCTTTTCACCAAATGAGCCTTTGAGAGGGTCTGTGGTGTGTCCCACATAATGATGTGTCCCCAGAACTCTCAGTTCCCCCTTGTCTTCCTCACCAGGGAGCAG
This sequence comes from Tonatia bakeri, assembly GCA_004024845.1. Taxonomy (NCBI): domain Eukaryota; kingdom Metazoa; phylum Chordata; class Mammalia; order Chiroptera; family Phyllostomidae; genus Tonatia; species Tonatia bakeri. The sequence goes on along the minus strand of PVIA01012619.1, from coordinate 9,506 downwards.
AGGTGCCCTGGGAGAAGTGGCCACCTGGGCCCAGACCCGCCCCCGGCCCTGCCTCAGCGTCGGCAGCCCCCCGAGGCCTGCCACAGATGGGACTGCCAGCTCCCTCATTGTGAAACTCATGCGTGTCCTGGAGGGGAAGTGGACATGCACGAGGGCCCTGAGGGTATGGGGTGCAGACAGGTTAGTTTAGCTGGAACACAGCGAGGGCGGGTGCCACTGGCCACTCAAGGAGGGTGGACATGACAAATGTCCCTTCTTTACACCAGGGCCCCAAGCAGGGGCTGCTATGGGCTCAGTCCCAGCATCGGTGACAGACTGGATGGGAGCAGGTCCCCAAGCTTCTAGTGGGTGTCAGATGGAAGATGTGTGAGGCCTGGGGACCTTACTGTGACCACACTTCTTGCCTGTCCTCATCCACAGCCCTGCTCCAGGTCACCAAGCCCTTTCCGGGACCACACTGCAGTGTGACAAGCACACACTAAGTGCTTGGGCTTCTCTCTGGAGCAGAATTACCCACTTACAAGTGGCATCCCACGAATTTGCTTTGTCTCTGAGGGAATAATTAACTAGTGTTAGTATGATATCAGAAAATTGCTAATTATGGCAATGAGCTAACACAGCAATCTGGGAACTTGTGGAGCTATAGTTAGTGATGACAGAAAAGGAAAATATTTGAGTGTTTTGTGCTGCACCCAGGTTCTCAGGAGGAGGCGAGAGACGAGGCTTGGCACTGTGCCAGGCCTGGAGGCCCGGGTCCCTGAGTGTCTGTTTTCCGTGTGAGAGTTTGGAGTAGAGGCATCGGCTGGGAAGTTCAAGATGGTATGAGGAAGGTCAATTAGGGGACTTGTGTCACTGGGATATAATGCCTCACAAGGGTCTGCGTGTCCCCTGTTCCCACTCCAAACTCTCATTCTCGCACACTTACATGCACACTCACACATCATACACATTCATACTCTTACACAATTTCATTTATACACCATATTCTGCACACTCAATCACAATCAGCTGATCTCACACATTCTCACAATTCACATACCCTCACACATACTCACACACATATGTTTCAAACCAAGTTAGAGCTCTCTTGCTGGTCCCAGAAAGGGACCCCAGTGATCACCCCAGTGTCAGGGCTCGGAAGCCTTGGGTTAGATCCTGAACTGACCTTGGTACCTTGAGAGGGACTTCTCCATCTTCCCCATTCTCTCGCTGCGGAGGGACAGACCAGGCTCCAGGGAAAGGCAGGGAGAATGCTGGCAGTACAGGGCAAAAAGTCTGCTATGGCTTAGTCTCTAGTAAATGTTAGTATAAACGGTATTTGCAAGTTAATGCAAAGAAAAAACTTTCTATCAAGTACATATATCATCTGGTAATGCATTGTGGTAGGTGGTAGATTGCCATATAGTATGAAGCCTGGTAGACCCAAGATAGGAACCACCCACCATGCCACAGTTGACACCCAAGGTGCCTCTCACGTGCACTCGGGCGTGCTGCACATCAGATTGCAAATCCTGATGCCCAGCCAAGCAGCTTGGTTTCTAATACATCCCCCAGTAAAAGGAACCAGGGCTCAATGAAGAAAACGACCGATCCTAGGGCTGGGGCAGGTAAGATGCATGATGAGCCTGGAGAACCCCGCAGCGCCAGAGAGTTAGGAAGTGTGCACAGGACACGGTGATGGGCCTGTCGCAGGGATGCAGCAGCAGCTGGAAGACCAACCAGTGCCAAACCTGGACAGTCTGAGCAGCGAAATGATGAACCATAAGCAATGTATAAAATAAACATCCATGAGTCCATACTGATATAAATAAATCGTTGAATAAACAAATGGGGAGAACAGGCGAATCTCTTGTACAGAAAAATTTGAAATAACTTATGTAGATACTCCTCTCTCAGTGAGGCGGGCGTGCCTCCCAGACCCTCACTGTGGGGTGTGCAGAATGAGTTCCACAGAGCATAGAATGGAGAGAGGGGAAAAGGGCAACTTCACAGTGGAGAACACCGACAAACCCAACCTCAGCCAGATGAGCAGGGTCAGTATCAGCAGGTGTAAGTCATGTCCCCTTGACTGGTGACTGCCTCTGAGGTCTTCCTCCCAAAACCCATTACCCCAGTCCAACCACGAGAAAAACAACAAATGAACCCAGACTGGACAGGCTGCAAAACACCTGAACAGTCCTCAAAACTGGCAAGGTCGTCAGAAACAGGGACAGTCTGAGGAACCGCGGCAGTTCGAAGGAGTCCAGGGAGACGTGACAGCCAAATGGAGTGTCGTATCCCAGATGGAATCCTGGGCAGCGAAGGACACTAGATGAAAACTAAGGTTCTCTGAACAAAGCAGGAACCTTAGATGGTGACAGTGTGCCGATATTGGCCACTAGATGCAACACAGGGGCCACAGGCTGTACGAGGCTAACAAGTGGGGGACTTGGTGAAGGGTGTATGGAAACTCTCCGTATCACCTTCTTCAACTTTCCTGCAAATCTAAGAGTATTCTACAATAAAAAGTTCACTTTTAAAATCCCGATTCCCAGGACAACTACCAATGAAGTCAGACTGTCTGGAGTGGGAGCCGGGCATCAGGACCATTGTAAGTTCCTGGATGATTTTGATGTGCAGCCAAAGTGAGAAGTTTCAGGCCAGTTTGTGCCATAGCAACAGCCAAGTCCAAAGTCTCAGGTGTTTAAAACAATGCAGGTTTATATGTCCCTCCAGCCTCACAGCTCTTTCAGGTAGGCAAGGGGTCCCAGCTGGTGGGGCAGCCACCATTTCCAGTGCTGCCAGGGGGGGCATGGGGCCAGAGGGAAGGTAGACTCCTGGGACCCTGTTCTAGCCATTATAGCCACTGACAAAAGGGACATGTGCCACTTGCTGTCACAACTGATTGGCCAGACTAGTCACCTGACCCCACCCAATTATAAGGGGGCAGGGAATACAAGCCTACCGTGTCCTCAGAAGGTGGGGAACACAAGTATTTGGCAGACAGCTGTAACGGCTACCACCCATGTACACCCAGCTTTGCAAGGAGGATTTAAACAGAAAAGTCATTCCTCCTGATGTGTGGTGTTGATGAGGGTCTGGTCCTGCCTCATCCCAAGCCCTACCTCACACCTCGGCGATGATAAATGGCTGCCTATCTTCTGTTTTGTGTCCCTGCTATTTCTCAGCACCCCGTCCAGGGCTCCAGTCTCTCCAAGGGTAGAGACTATCAGAGACTGGAGTCCTGCCAAGCCAGCTTCTGCTTCACCAGTGGGTGGCCAAGGTCTTGCAATCTGCTGACCAGTTTCCCTAAGGCTCCTTAACACTCACTTTCTGACAAGGGTCTACTCTGAATTCCCTGTTCGCCCGGAGATTGCAGCTCATTGGCTTGGGTAAAAGTGCCTCACCTCCTAGGGAGAGGGCCCACTAGATGTAAGAGGACTCCAAGAGCTGTTTCTAAGAACCAGGGGTAGTGTTTTAGATTTTAAAAATAGTGTTTTCTAAGTCAGCCATAATTATGCTGGGAACAATAAGATACACTCCTAGCTCAGAACAAAGTACAGTTGACCCTTGAACCATGCGGAGGTTCGGGATGCTGATAAATTCATGTGTAACTTTTGACTCCCCCAAAACTTCAGTTGTCCCCTGGTAGCTGAAGGGAAACGGTGCCAGGACCCCTGCAGTTACCTGAATCCGCAGCAGCGCCGGCCCCTGTGTGAAATGGTGCAGATCGATGCGTGCAGTTCATCGGTCCCCCACATCCACGGACTCCCAGCTGTGGAGCAAAAACAGTGCAAGCATTTGTTTTTAAAAGTCCATGTATAAGTGGACCCATGCAGTTCAAACCTGTGTTCTTTAAAGGTCAATTGTAGATTCTTCAAAAGAAGAATTAAGGGAAGCAATAGTATTTGAGTCGAGAAGTATGGGTTTTTGTACTTTATGAAATAAATTTTAAGAATTAAATTATATTTTATTGATTGATTTTTTAGAGACAGAGAAAGGGCAAAACATAAATTTTGCTGTTCCAGTTATTTACGCATTCATCGGTTGATTCTTGTATGAGCCCTGACCGGGGACTGAACCCACAACCTCGCCGTATCACACGACACTCTAACAAACTGAGACACCAAACTAGGGCCTAAAATATATTTTATTTTAAAGTAATGGGGCTTTAATCTTATGCAGCTAAATTATTGATTATATATTTGTCTAGCTGACTTAAGAGTTCAGAAAATTGTATGAAGTTTTATTTTTTGGCTATAAAGCCTTCTTAATAAAGTCTTTTTATATTTAAAAAACGTGTGAGTTTTCCACTTATTGTGTTGGCTTAATTCATCAAAACTTAGCAGTTCCTCTCTGAGCCTGAGGAATCTATAGCGTTGGGATGCACGTGGTGAGACGGAATGTGAAGAAAAGAACAAAACAAAATCTGGAGAAGCTGAAGGAGCCCTGGGGTGCCCTGGCCTCTCCGGCCCACATGTGTCTGAGGCCTTATGAGTGAAGGGCCCTGGCTGGGCCTGAACCCGTTCCGGCTTTGGGGCCTCAGATCCAGTCCCCAAGGCCTCCCTAGAACAAATAAGTGAAGGAAGGCAAAGTGGGCAGGATCTTGTGAAGACACTTTGCAGTCTGAGTGCCTCTGAGCAGTGAGCTGCTTTTGCCTCCAGGTGGCACTCTATAGCCACCATCCTGCGTCTGAGTTCGGGGAAAGAGCCCGCAACCCCCACTTCAGCCATAGTCTCCATAGAGCAGACTACCCTTTTCCAAGTGAGGGGAGGGGAGGAAAGCATCCTGCCCCCTCCAGGCAGGTGCCCTGCTGAAGTTTTGCCTTGAGTTTTTCTCTTCTTGAGGTACAATAATCATGTCTCTTTCTAGGCAGTGGACCTAGAATATTTATAAAGGGTGAGGACTGTCCAGCATTTGCTGTTGGCTCCTCTCCCACCCTGTCCCATTCTGCAACACCTGGGCAGAAGGCTCTTGGCAGAACCAGGAGGCCACGGCTAGCTGCCCCTTTCTCATTCCCTCCTGTCACCTCCTCCTGATCTTTGCAACGGTTCAAGTTCACCTGGCTCCCACAGGTCTGAGCACACACCACACACAACACAATGGCGGCCTCCACCTTCTGCAACTGGCACCACTCAGGTAGAAAAGGTTAGTGGATCCGCAGCACTGCCTGAGGGAGGGTGTTCTGAGTGCAGGAGAGTGGTCTGTTTCTGCTCCCTGGGGAACCTCTTTTTATCACCAGTCAGGAAACAACTGTTTTCTGCAAAGAAGCAGAGGATGACTCTCCCTTCCTGGCTGTGTCTGGAGTGAGGATCAGAGATAGTCAGCACAGGGCTGTGTTGGCTACAAGGGTGCCAGGCAGGCACTTCCAACGGAGGACAGCACTTTCCAGAGTGTCCTGGAGGGAACTGTGCCTTCCCTGAACTCCCGCCCGTACACTTCCGCTGCTCAGCTTTGAAACTGATCCTAGAAATCATAGCTCAGCATAAACTTTGTAAGACAAGCAAAATCCAGGGCAGAGAACAGGCAGAAGCCAAGAAATCTGGACCAACTCGGAGCAGATAGACTCCTTGTGCTTAAAGATGCTCCCATGTTTGATAGGGCGAAGAAGTGAAAATTAATATTAGACTCTTTTCATATCACCGCGTAAAGCAGTGATGGTTGAGTTAACTGTATAATAAACAGTCTTTTGCCCTCATTCCAGAGCAAGGACCAGCTAGCTATGCCTTTAATTTTCTTTGTGAACACCCATGTGAACTGAAGCTCTTCTGGGGTTTGCCATGGAGCAAAATGAGCCAACAATCGTGTTTACAGAGTGTCCCTCGAAGAACCCACACTCCCACTGGGTTCTCCAGGAAACCCACGTGTGTAGTAGGACATTTAGAAACAGCCTATATTTCCTCCTGGTTCCCCCAAAAGCACACATCCTGACACAAGAGCTGATGGAACTGGTTTATTTAGGGCTGGGTGGCAGAGAGCAGGAGGGGTGGCAGAGAGCAGGAGTGGGTGACCGAAGGGCACACAGGGAAGAGATGTGGCACCAGGGTACAGGGCAGGGGCGCTGGAGGCTCTCTCCGTGGAACTCTGAAGAATCAGTAGTAAGACTGGGAACCACCCCATGAGTGAAGACTAGGAAGCACTGGCTTCCCTCCCCCAGGCCTCACAGGTTAGTGGGTGCCTCGCTGGTCATGAGCTCTGCCATTCCAGGTACATGTGTGTGAAACAGTTCCTGCCAGGGTCCCACACCTCAGCATTACAGAGAAGACCTGAAGCAGGCGTGCAAGACACAGGCAGTTTATACCTGTGTGAAGTTGGTTGCAACCTGCAGATAATGGGTTCCCACGGCAGTGCTGGGACTAAGAGGTGAGGCGGACAGGAGCTGAGGTGATGCACAAAGTGTCCCCCTCACTGGTGTGGGTGCAGCAGTGTCATGCAGCAGCTGGAATTTAGACCATAGTTCTCCATAGAAGGGCCATAGGGATAGATGGAGGCTAGCTTGCCCTGCGGACCACAAACAGCTTGAGTCCCAAACTAAATGGATTGCCTAGGGGAAGATAATATCAAGGCTCTTGCTATAGGAGACAGCAGAAAAACCATCACATTAGCTAAATAGTCTATGGGAAGTTCATCTTTCATGCTAGTGTTTGAGGAAGGGGCTCTTCGTGGAGAATAGTCAGAGACTCTTGGAGATTGGAGAACTCCTCTGAGCACTTCCTAGGGCTTTGGAGATGCAGAGCAGCAGAGCTCTCCACGGCAAACACAGGCATGCGCTTTCCTGGATGCGCTTCGGTCAACACCGCCACTTTTACATCACTCACCCCTGATGTTCATGCCCAGATGGATGGTAGAGAGAGTTAGAAAGTGGACAGAGATTTCCCTGAAGGAACTCCATGAGTTGCAAGAAAATAAGGAGGAGGACAATGTTGGAGAGTATAGGGATGGGCATGTGGGAGGGAGAGGTGCATGGTGGAATTAGCCAGTTCTGTTTAATTCTTTACAAGACACTTAAAGCCAACAGGACCGAGGCAGGAGGGCGAGGGCTGGAGGGAGGTGCCTGTGGCCCCAAGAGGACTAGGCTGCTGGCAGATGGGGCAGCTGGAGTGGGGCTGGGGCAAACATAGTAACTGCTCACGGGAAAGAAAACATTTCTCAGAGTGAGGGTGCAGGGCGTGGGAACCCCCAAGGCTAACTTGCCTTTTTTAGAATGTTTTGCTCATATCTCACTGTCATAGAGGGAAAGCTTTGGGTTTTCTGTGGGTTCGTAGTTCTGTCCCCACATTGTTCTCACAGGTTAGGATTTCTATGAGATGCACAGAGGAGACTAACACACATTGATGCCTAGCTCATATTTTCAAGCATACCACTTGATCTCACAACAGATGTATGAAAATGCAATTTTTGTATTTTATTAAGTGTGACTGCATTGTGAGTAAGAGAGGTGCTGCAGCAGCCTCACCTCGGAGCTGAGGCTGAGCTCCCCAGACGCCGACGGACCGAGGGTCCGGGCCTGGCTCTGTCAACGCCCTCCCTCAGGGTAGTCTTGCCTTGGGGACCTCCCTGCCGCTCTGACTCGCTGTGCAAGAAAAGAACAGTACTGTCTCCTTCTCCGCCTGGGCAGGCAGGCACAGGACGGGGCAGAGTATTAATGACACATTCGGAGACAAGGCCTCAATCTTATCTGCGGTAGAAAGGGGTCCGGCTCGTTAACCAGTCTGCCGCCTTCGACTTATCTTAACCACACAGTGCAGAATTCATCCTTCAGTCTCCGAGTTCCCAGCGCCCCAGCGAACCTCCCCTCCTTGGAAACCTGAGAAGGTTTGCTTCAAACAGGCCCTCTGGGCCAGCAATCAAGTTGGCCTGGCTCCCCTTGATCTGCTGTCCCAGAGTCTGAGTCTGTGAGCGGTTCGGCAGCTGTGGTAACTCTACCCCGCACGGCGTACTTCTTTTCTTTTCCTGGACAGGATTCATGTGGCAGGGTGCAGCCTGACCGCAGACATTCCCAGGAGAGGCCCGCACTCCCACTCCCTGCAGCCCCTTCAGCTCCCTGCAACTTGACTTTGAGATGGGCTTTTAGATAAAGTTGGGTTGATACTTAAGGAAAATTGAGTTTGTGTGTGATTGAGAAACCACTTTAAACAACTCGACTGTGCTAACCCTTAGGAGGGACAGGAGGGAGGATGGGAGGAAGAATCCAAGCCATATGCAATCTGCATTTTAAGGTGCTTCGTCTACCCTGAGGCTGTGTGGAGTAGTAGGCATGGGCCTGGAGTCAGACACAAACCAGATTTGAGTCCTGGCTAGCTCACTTATTAGCTGTGTGACCTAGGGTAGGTTACTTAACCTCTCTGTGACCAATGTCCTTACCTCTAAAATGAGGATAACAAATTCATGGGCTTGTTGTAAAATAATGAATATTAAGCACAGTCCCTGGCACAGGGAGAGAGGTCATTAAATATTAGCTATTTAATGAGTAGTTAATTTAGTCATCTAGTTAATCCATTTAAGGCATGGAGCCAATGGTTTTGCTGTTGTTTGATACAGGCCATTATTGACAAATGGACAGGAAATGAGTGACCCAACCAAGCACAGAACCTGGCTGTGATTAATGCTCACCAAATGCTTCGTCCAGATGAGCCAGGTACTGACTGCTAAGGATGTTGGGGAGAAAAGGGAGAGCTAGTGACATGAAACAATAAGTTACAGTGTGCACAGAGCATGCCCTCTCCGTGTGGGGCGCAGGGGACATTTTCCACAAGACAGCCACGAACGCTGCAGGCGCACTGTTTCCGTAGCAGGCGTAGGAGGGGGGCTGGGCCCTCGGTGGATGCCCTGTTATTACCTGGGGGGTTCAGTTCCAGGCAGCCTGGGGCTGGTTGCTGATCAGAATAGTGATCAACTTCTCCTGCCGCCCTGCTTTTACCAGGACTCGGGACACTAACGGCCTCCCCGGGGAGGGGCCCCAGCTTTGCCGAGTGTCCGCTGCGTGTTGCAGGGCTGCGTGTTGCAGGGCTGCGTGTTGCAGGGCTGCGTGTTGCAGGGCTGCGTGTTGCAGGGCTGCACAGCTGGTCTCCACCGTCTGTCCTCATAGGCAGCAGCTGAATAGAAAAAGGATGTTTCAACTTGGCTGACAGTTTCATCTAAAAAACAAAACAGAATAAACACTTGTTTCTGTTGGCCACAGTGGCTGGACATTTGTATTTTTAAACAATAACTCAAAATGATTTTCTATGGAAACTGTTTTATTTTGTTCATTTTAAAAGTCATCCCAGAAAATGCCTGCAGTCCATTGATTTGTAATTCAGTTCCCCAGGAAATTGTGGCCACAGCCCTTCAGCCCACTTCAAGTCTTCCATACACGAAGGGGGCATTTTGGAGGAGGCCCTGTGTGTGTGGACACCCAAGAAGGACCTAGGCTGGTCTAAGAATGGTTTATCTTAATGTCCTTGACATTGGATCCAGCTATTCTTTTTTATTCAGTACATGTTTGTTATGTGCTCAGCTGGACAGACTGAGGCCTGTCCTCAGGG
>PVIA01012618.1:0-36820 GCA_004024845.1 Tonatia bakeri | reverse complement strand
TTCACATCTTCTATTGTATGCCGATGCCCTAGAGCTGGTAGTTGATTTCCCAGTTTGGATGAATTTGCAGCAAACCAAGCTCTAGTTTGTTTATGCTTTCAACCTAAACTGTGCCAGCTCCTATAAATTTAAGGACCCTGGGCTCTAACAGAGATGAATCTAATCAAGTATTCTCAACAGAGCCCCCCAGGCAATGGTGTCACATGTACTTGACAGAGACTTTCAGGGTCTTACTCTCAATGACAGGCTACTAGTCGAAGAGACTAGCCCACGGGCAGCCACACAGGGCCACCAGGCATATTCATTCCCTAGCACTGCCCTAGTGAATCACATCAACTGGGTAACTTAAAACAACAAAGTTTACTCTCCCACAATTGTGGGTGCCAGAAATCCAGACTCAAGGTATCAGCAGGGCTGGTTCCTTCTGGGGACTCTGAGGGAGAATCCACTCCATGCCTCTGTTCAGCCTCTGCTGCTGCTGGTAGACCTTAGCTGTTCTTGGCCTGTAGCTGCTAGTCCAATGCCTGCCCTCATCTTCACAGACACACAGAGATAAAATGCCCAGGCCTTTTATCTCTGTGTGTCTCTGTGGCTCAAACCTACCCCTTCTCTCTCTTATAAGGACACCAGTCATTGGGTTGGGGTACATCCTAAATTCAGAATGATCTTATTTTGAGATATTTATGTTAATTACATCTGCAAAGATCCTATTTCCAAATAAGGTCACATCCACAGATACGGTGTGTGCTGGGCCTTAGGACTTGAACATATCTTTTTGGGGGACATAATTCAACCCACTACAACAGGGTATTTGGGGGCCCTACAAGTCACCCCCTTAAGGCTAATTGAGATTACTTCCTCCCCACTGAGTGCAGAGTCCTGTGCTGTGTTTGACATGTCACCAATTTCCCTAGAACTGGGGTATCAAACTCATTTTCACCAGGGGCCATATCAGCCTAGCGGTTGCCTTCAATGGGCTGAATGTAATTTTAGGACTGTGTAAATGGAACTGTGCCTTAACAGTTAAGAGCGAGTTCGGCGCTGCCCCCAGGTAGAAACAAGGTGGAGGGCTGGATTTGGCCCACAGGCCTTGTGTTTGCCACCTGTGCCCTAGAAAGACTTTATGGGGGCTATCTTTGCCAGTGGAGAGTCACGTTCATTCATTACTTAGCAAAGATACTTATCAAAAATTGTAAAACATAAGAAAAAGCTGTAGGTCTACCCATTCCTGGTCTTCCAAGGATTAAGCTATATCTGAGGCAGAGGGGCTGTTGCAAAGCAGGGCTAGTGTGGAGGGGCGCTCCAGCGCACTCTTGCTGCACTGGGGTTTGTGGCGTATAGCCCTTTCAAGGCAAGGACGGCACCCACGCTATCTACACTGAAGTGGCTTTGCTTGCTTTTTGGACTGTTCTGACTTCTCTTCCCTGGGAGCTGCCAAGGGCAGCGATGTTGTCTTTCCCTGACCCAGGTCACAAAGACACAGCTTCACTACAGCCTGCTTCTGCTGGGTGTTCTCAACTCCAAATACCTGTAATTTAATTTTAAATATGTTTAATCATATGGCTGCCTAAACCACCTCCATGCAACTTCCCAGCCTGACTTCATCAAGGCAACCACCCCTAGAACCTTCTCTTCCCCCTTCTGTGGCTTTCCTTCCTGTCTGCACTGGGCATGTGACCTTCTGTTCAACCCAATTTTAATGATGAAGTTAAGGCTTACAGAGGTGACCTAACTTGCCCCATGTTTCTGTAACTTGGGCAGTGGCCTTTCCATGTCCCACAGCCTGTCTGGATCTGTAGCACTGGTTGGTGTGGGGAGAACATCCTAGGAAAACCCACGTTTTCTCTCATGGATGACACCCAAATTATTGGAGCACTGCTAAGGTGGGGAGCAGCACTTTGTGGTCCCAGAGCAGGACCTCTGCGGACAGTTGGGAGGGAAGTACTGAGGGTGAGGATGCATGCTAAGAAAGACCTCCAGGTTGCTAGCCATTTGCTAGGTAATGTGCTAAGCACTTTACCCAACTTATTAGCCCAGTCTCCACATGAAGTGTGGCTCCAAAAAGATATGTGATTTAGAACCTGAGAGGCTGAAGTGGGATTCAAAGGTAAATCTGTCACCAAAGCCAGATTGGCCATAAAAAGTACCACGGGGATGCTGTGGGCATCTCAAAGAGGAGAGGATGAAGTGTGTGCTCTACCCTGCTCCCCATTGCCTCAAATAACACCCTGTGAAACACCCCTGAGCTACCTGGACATCTGCAAAAGCCATAGGAGCAGGCCCAGCCCCTGAGGCTGCTGGGGGCTAATCTCAGAACACCACACCAGCATTACTTCCTGAGAAACTGGTAATACTGCTTTACAGTGACTGGGGAGGCCCCTCCCAAACCTGGCAGGGCCTCAGAATCACCTCAGGCACATAAAAAAGTACAGCTCATCTGGGCCCCACTCCAGCCTCGGAGATGTGACCTGCTTTTCCAAGCCATTCTTCAGGAAGTAGCTGCACAGCAGGCGAGGCATTTCATAGCATCTTACGCTAGCCCAGTGAAATAGGGGTCATCCTCATCATTTGACTGACAGGGGAGGTACAGAGCTGAGTGACAGCCAGTGATCACTAGAGGGAATGTGACAGAGGGGGTGAGCAGGGCCTTGTGACCAGAGTTCCGAGTTTGGATCCACTCATGTTGCAGGAACCTTAATTTCCTCATTTGATTAATGAGCATAGTAATCCCCATTACATAGCAATGAGGGGTAGTGCCACCTCAAGGCACCGCAGGACCAAATTTGAAGACCAAACAACCAGAGGGGGATGCCTGGCCTTTCAGGTTCTCAGCAAATGATGGCCATCAATTAGAGGCCATACCAGAAGTGGGCAGATGGGCCTTGGATCTAAGCCTTTACACTCCCCCAGTGGTTCTCTCCCATCCATATCCACAAGAGGACTATGGGGTCATCATAATACAGTCTTAGCACAGAGCCACTGCTGAGCACCAGAGCGCAGTGTCTTCATCAGGGCTGCCTTCTCTGGCTCTGGCCTGCAACGAGGCAGTGCAACAGGGCCTGAGCACGTCTGCCAGGCCCTGGCTGCCTTTCACAAGCTGGAAATAGGGCAGAATGCCGGGCAGGTGCTGGTCCTATCCACACCCTCTCGTGTTACCAAAGTAGTGATAATTTGTTCCTGGACTCTGTCCTTTGTTCCTGTAGATCCTGCAACGGATATTGTCAGGGACAAGAGTTGGTTTGAAAGTTGGTGGGAGAAAGACTCATGAAGTGCTGCACACAGGACATCCACGCTGTGCCAGAAGCTCCTCACACAATCTCACTTAATGCTCACTTCCACCCTCCAGGGTGGTGTGCTTAGGCACCTAGAGCCAAGTCTGTTTGAATTTCATTTAAGGTTACCTTTGGTTCACTCCTGAAACAGCCAGTGACCGAGCAAAGACGATCCAGATCTGGGTACAGGTGAGGAGTCGTGGCTTCCTCCTGCCTCCTGGTGCTTGGAGATGGCTGAGGTGGGAGGAGAGGACTGCAGACTTCCTGCCTCATAAGCCCTCATCACATCTGCACTCAGGAAAGACTATCTCCCACATAAAAGACACTGCTACTCAGAAGGTCACTTCATTTGGGCCACATGTTAGGGCTTTGGACCTTGACTCCTTTGTTTCGTTGGAGCAAGTGTCCTCTATACACTTGGGCTGCCAGGCCTAGTTTTTCATGGGCAGGCTTGGCTGGAAGAATCACTGTTCTCAACAGCTGTGAACCACACACTTCCCAGTAGCTATCCATCACCTATGGTCAAATTCTGTACTTTGCAACTGTTACCAAGACTTTGCACTACCTAGGCCCATTTAACACAGGTGTGCCATCTACGGCCATACTAGTTGCCCTACTTGCTGTTTCTCCCACTATAGCGTTGGTCATGCCTGAGGTGTTGGAAGGGAACAGGCTCCTGGACTGGGGAGATCTGCACGTGAATGCTGGTTCTTAGTTTATGAGTATTCACCAGCTGAGTGATCTTGGGCAAGTCACTCTAACCTTCAGACCTCACTGTGCTTCTGCCGTGAGGTTGAACTATGTCTAGGACAGGGCACAGGCTTTGGAGGGAACTGAGAGCTGCCTGGCTTCAGAGAGCTTCTCTCTAATTCCTTTCAGCCTCAATACCCTTACCTGCAAATGTACTCTTACCCTCCCATTTGCAAAATGGGAACAGTAATACCTCCCTTGCAGTACTGTGGAAGAGACCGAAGGAGAATGTCTGGCAAGGAGGGGCTGACAGCTCTCTTTTTCACTTTCCACCAGCCTACATAATCCAGGTCAAGCTCATCTTTCTTCTCTGCAGCCTAACCCCTTGTCTTCTCTGGGTCTTGATCTCCCTTCCCCTGCTCATTTTTGCCTGCCCAGCTATCTGTGGCCAAGCTTCCCCTGGGCCTCCCAGGATGCCCCATGGCAGATGCAGATTTCTCCCTTCTCCTTGCTCTGGAACTGTGGACTGTTTGGACCTGAGACACACCTCAGACACTTGTCAGCTCTGCCTTCCTCAGAGCACGAGGTCAGCAACGTTTCTGACAGAGGGCTGAAGTGCCTGCAGACTGAGGGCTCTGCCAGCCCGCCTGATGGGTGCAGCTGGAACCAGGAGGGAGAAGGAAGTAGAAAAGGCCACTCCTATAACCTTTTTCCTCCCCACAGGAGATGAGCACACTCCAGGCCTAGATCAGGTGAGACCGCCGGCCTCCCACTCCTGGCACAGGACAAGGGCTCAAATACTTCCAGACAAAATCTTTAGAAAAAGGAAGTAAGCAAATGACACTGGGACAAAGTAAGTTATTTCAAGACACTAGATGACCAAAGACTTAAAATAATAAATGCAGTTTTAATTGACCTAGAGACAAAAACTACTCAGCAAGGTTAGTAACCGTTTTGGCTCCTTAATCTGTTGCAGCCACAGCCTGGACAGTGTTCACGAAGAGGGCTGATCCGTTATTTCACTCCATCAGGAGCACTAGAAAAACGGGATGACCGTCAGTTTGGACGAAATGCACTCTAGCCACACCTAGATCCCATACTTCTTCTTCAGCTCCTCTACTTTGTCGATGTAAGCTTTCATGGCATCTTCCTTGGAAGTCCCTGCAAGGAACCAACAGACTGTTTGTCAGAGGGGCGGCATGGCAGAAAAGCAGGAGCCTCAGAGTTCCAGACAGCCCTGCTTTAACACTCTGAGGCTCGGTTTCTCACTGGTAGAGTGGGGAATCCTACTACCTACTCCTCAGAGACTTGGCCAGGATTTGACTTAAAGTATTTGAGAAGCCTGGCCTACAGTGAATACTCCATAAAGCCCTGAACCAATGTGTATGGCTGTCCTGAGGCCTGCCAGTGGTCTGCTGGCCATGTGTCCCCCCTGTTGTAAGTGGTTAGCCTGAGCCTCAGTAGAGAGAGGTTGGGCCCTCCAGACAGGCAAGAAAGCCTGAGGTGAGGAGCCAAGGTGGCTTTGCCAGCCCTGCTGACTCTCATGGTTGGCTCTGCCCTACCAAGTATTTCTTTGTTGGGTTCTTAAGCTGGCAGTGAAACAGCAAAGTGAGGTACTCTCTTCTTCCCAGAGAGAAGCTACGAGAAAAGTTTTGAGAACTCTGAGCAAAAGCAGCTGGCTCTTGGAGGGGAATAAGGCAAATTTTTACTTTTCTGCTGCTGCATAAGAGACACTGACTATATCCTTCAGAGACACTAACACCTAGTTTCCTGGATTCCAGTGAAGAAGAGATACTTGCTGGGAAACAGTGCATCCGAAGCACTAGAGAGTGCATGGGGCTTGAGGATGGTATGGAAATACCCAATGAAAATGGAGAGACAGACAGATCAGATGGTATGGAACAGACGGGCATTTCTGTTCGTTACTTACAAATCCTAGGGGTGTTTTTTATTGTATTCTGGTCCTTTTTAATTCAAGCGTTTCTCATTTGCAGGAAGACAGAGAGCTTATTCAGAAACTAGCTAGCAAGAACACAAAAGCTTGCAGGCACTTTACTGCCCACTTTTAGAGCTTGCTGCCGCAGGCGGCACGTGATTAAGTCGGAGCTGAGACACTTCTTGGCTGCTGTTGCTTAGCATATAATAGCTCCATTCACTGAGCCTAGGAGTGCCAGAAGCTTGACATGCATTAGCTCATTCGTTTCTCTTTTTTGTGCCTTTCTGGCTGAAAGGGAACTGGGGAAGGCTGCCTGGGCTATGGGGTCACTGCCTGGCCTTGTGGGAGAGAGGGAGGTGTGAGCAGAAATCTACTTCTTATTCTGAATATATATAAAGTCTTCGTCAATATACAGCCTTCCAATCTGTTTCTCAGTGGCCTGGTCCCTGTTCCTCCTCTCCAGATAGTACAACTGCTCAGAGATGGTGCTTTTGGAAAAGGCATTAATGATATTAGGAGAAAAAGTAGGTGGCCCAGTTTTTTTCCATTCTGACACAGGTCAGGCTAGTTTCTAGCATGTGCCTCATCTTCTTTGTTTTCTCTCCTCACCCCTAGCACTCCATAATCAAGAGTATTTCATTACTGGGCTTCACAAATGAGGGAAACTGTTTAGAACAATTACCTTTCAGTTCATTCCAGGCATCCCACTTGGCCTTGCCTTTGAGGTCCAACATCCCAGGCCGTTCTTCAAGAAGAAAAGGAAAGACATTAAATCTCCTTCAAGTTCTAATGGAAAACTTTTTCAACTCCCTTGCCATGAAAGCCACCTTTCATAACCCCCACCCCTTTTAGACTCTGTTATGAAGTTAACAGGCCTAGAACAGTGCGTAGAAAGCCAAACTTAACATCCAGAGAAAGCAAGAGGAAAACTGTTCTCATTACTAGAGAGTCCTTGTCTGCTAAGTTAAGTAATTCCAATACTTCTCCTTCTAAAACTGTATTATATTTTAATTAAAACAAAGCAAAAAAAAAAATCCAAACAAAAAATAAGCACTACATCCATGCACATGGCTTAAAACCCAAATGCTACAAAGGGGAATAGTATAAAGTTTCCCTCCCACCTCATTTCTCTGTCTCCTGCATTGTTGTTTTCAGTTTTCTGGGTGTCCTTTTCTGTGAACTGTATGCTTATATCCTCGCCCATTTTTCTACCAAACTGTTAGTCTTTTTCTTGTTGATCTGTGGGAGTTTTTTGTCGCAAGAGCAGGTTTTAAGCTTTACCATGACTCTATGCTTACACACTTGTTACCAGTTGCCCGTGGGAAACACATGCACCTCTTCCCCGCGGACCTCATTTCCAGCCACGCTGAGAACAGAGACAAGGGGGGCAATCACAGTGTTCACAGCCTGCACCACTGTGTCAGCGGAACCCCACATCTTCCTAAGCGCTTTCAGGGATGCATTCCCAGGCTACCTGGGAGAAACCGCACCTGCAGTCATCAACCAAATCCTGGAGCACCACATCCCAACAGCCCTTCCACAATGATGGGAACATTGTACATTTCCACTATCCAATTCAGGGGCTATTTGTTTCGTGTGCAACTGAGCTCCTGGAATGGTAGTTTGTGTGAATAAAGACAGAACTTTTGACTTTTTTAATTTAAACTATTTTAGTTTAAATTTAGGTAATGACATGTGGCTAGTGGCTACTGTATTGGCCTGTGAAGTCCTAGAGTGTGCCGATACCTCCCTGATCAAGAAGTGATAGACTCCCAAGCCAGTCTACCGATCCTCCTAGAAAAGCAGGGCAGGACCAGTCTCTGAAAAATACTGCCTGGTTGAAGAGTATCTCAGCCACCCTGGCCACTCTCTCTTCATCTCTTCTTCCCCTTCCCAGGAGGATACAAAGCTTATAAACCCACCAAAAGACTTACCCTCACCATAAGAACTTTCTCAACTCAGCCCTTCCTGTGAACCCAAGTTTGATTTGACTTTGCCCACATCCTTACCCCTGGGTACTCGCTTATGTATATAGCTGGCTGGTAGCCAGCCCACCTGCTCCACCTCAACTGCAGTGGAATTGGGGACCACGCTCATCCTCCTGAACAGAAAGGGGTAGGGGTGACCTTTTGTGGTGCCATGGCCACCAACTCTTAGTTCTTGCAAGGGCTGAATTGTGCTGTTGCCTCAGTATACACTCGAATTTCAGGGACTTTGGGGGCAGAGTGAAAATTGGCCAAGGCAGAAAGGGCAGTATTATAGAATGTGGTATATTCAAACTATGGCTTCAAAATCTGTACCAAGATTTTTCAACAGGGAACGGTCATCAGGAATTGTTTCAGCCAAAATGCTCTGACCTGCCCCAGGAAACCAGCTGCTCCTTTGCTCCTGATTTAGGCTAGGCCCCACTGCCAAGTGCTCTGAGACTTTGATCTTGCCTATCTAGGGTGGAAGCAGTATGTTTCAACAAAGCTACTACTGAGCTGAGAGTTTGTGGGTCTTCCAAGCTGGGGGCATTTGCTTCTTCCCAAGTAGATGGGGAAAGCTCTTGATAATCAGTAAAGTCCTTTCAAAACTATAATTTGAATTCTGCTACCTGAGCTATCAAGAAACAAGAATAGTACAGGGCCTGTTAACCAGGAACATGTCTCTGGGGACCCTCTCCCAGCTTAAATCCCTGGAACATCATGAAAAATTACCATGCCCCACCCAAAGAGTAGGACCTTGGTGGTTTTGAATGAGGTTCCCACAGATTAAGAGCTCCAGCACCAATCAAGGCTGAGTTAGGCTGGATGAACAGGCGCCCTCCAAACTCATCCCGGCATACCTGTATTTATGTCACCCACAGTTGCTTGTTTGTAGCGGCTGTAGATGAACAGCATCTCATCATCTGCTGGCTTGGTCTTGAGGTGCTTAACCTCCTCAGCAGCTTTGTCAAACTCAGCCTAAATGCCAGAGAGGGGTGAGGCAGGAGTTGCAAAGGCAGTACTCCTGTAATGCAAGTGAGGAAAAACAGCACTCCCTCAAATGTCTCCCCATTATCTACACAAGTCAGCTAGAAAGATTCAGCAAAACAAAGATGGGAAGCACATAGGTTCATTTATTTCATCAACAACTAGGTAAAGGGAGCTCTCACTATACCAGGTGTCAGGTACTAGAAATACAGTGGTGAAGGAGACAGGCTAAGACTGCCTATAGTGAGAGCGTACTGGGCAGGAAAAGCAGCGTGGCCCAATGCCTGGCCACTAACAGGTCACACTAGGGAATGGCTGGGGTCCCAGTGAAGCCCTATCTGTGGAATAGGGATGGCTCAGCTTGAAACAGCTGAGAAGGCGGCAAGTTATGAGTACAGCAGGGTCAGCGGCCTGAGTCTGTTGGGTCCCTTCCCTTGGCGTCGGGAAATCCTGTCCCAGTGCAGGGCTGTAGTGAGGTGAGGAGAGGAGACAAAGGTCGCTCCACACAGCTCGGTCTCGGAAAAGCGTCTACATTCAAGGAAGGGAAAAGCTTCTGGGTCACCTCTCCCCCGCGCACCCTCCCCCTCCTGCACGCCGGACACTGGGCCCTTATTTCTCTTGACCTCCAAGTTCAGCCACCGCCTCCTTGCTTCCCCACTCTGCATAGCGCCCCTACTCCCATCCAGTCCTTTTTGGTGGTGGACCTCGGTCCCCTTGCTCCTGCAACCCATGCGACCCTCTACGTTTAATCTTTCTACTTCAGACCCTCACTGCTTCACCGCGAAGTGTACTCGACGAGCAACTTCCCAGCAGTTACAGTTTGGACAGCAGTGTTGAGATCCCCAAACCGTAAAGTTCCGCTCGGAAGCCTCAGTCCAAAGAGCTGGGCATGAGTACAGGAGGAAAAGCGGAGCCGGGAGGACAGAGACCTTTCAGGGTTCTGGTGCCGGATAGTCCCGACACCGGCTTCCCGCCCCCTGCACTTTGGTAGTCAGGCTGGGCACGCGTTATACCTGAGACATGCTGGCAGGATTACAGGGAGCTGGCGGAGGCGTTGAAGAGCAGAGAGAAGTAGCTGAAGACTCCACCGGCTGCGCCTTTGCAATCGCCGACGCAGGCCTTCCCAACTTGGCTCAGCGAGAGAGACGGACAACCAATCAGAAGCCAGTTCTATGCTAGGGCGTGGCCACCCTCTGTGGTGAGGCCTGCCTCACCCGAACCCACGTGGGTGGGCTCGCGCACGCGCAGACTAGAGCCGAAGGGACCTCCGGGAGCAGGTGTGGACTGCGGAAGTAGGGTGCATGTGGTCAGAAAGCGCTGTGATCTGCACGCGGTTCTGTGCTAGCCCGTTGTGGGGTGTGGTCCCCGGGGCAAAGGAGAGGGTGTGGAGGCTGAAGAGCAAAGACTTTTACATTTGTTTCATTAAGTCCTGTGCCCGGCGGGCGCGAAGAGTCCGGAAGTTGCACCTCTGGATGTGTAACCGCTCGGGCTTGGGGAGTGCAAGAGGGTCCCCGGTTAGCTCAGGAATGTGAAGGAGCTACCTAGAGAATTGCGCGATGATGGGAAGCTGAGCTGATTCCCAGAAAGGCGAAGCCAGGGCCTCGTCCTCTGAGCATTTGGCATGTTTACCCGTGGCCTTAGTTTGCCGCCCTGTTCTCCATCTGGTGCCGCAAAGTCAGGGACAGTGTCTTACGTCCCCTGACTTTAACAAACTTGGCCGGGGCCTGGTGCCCAGCAAACATCCCATTGTGAATAACACTTTGATTCATTGGCAAATATTTACTCCGCTCTTGTCAGGTAACTCGCAGTGTTCTCAGCGTTGGAGATACAGCAGAGAACAAAACAGGTAAATTCTTGCATTCCTAGAACCTATATTAGGAATAATAGTTAATGAAATAAGTGAAATGGAAAGTTTGTTAGGGGATAGGAAGTTGGAAGTTTCCAGTTTTACATGGGAGGGGTGGGTGGAGGGTTAAGGGAAGGCAACATTTGAGAAACACCTTGAAGGAGAGGAGGGAGCATTCCAGGCAGAAAGTCAGTGTAAAGGTGCCAGCAGGGAGTGAGGGAAGGGGTGAAAAGAGCTGAGGCTGAAAAGTTAAGGAGATGGCAGACTGATTAGATGATGCACAGCTTGACCCTTATAGGAACTAAGGTTTTTATTTTGAGCGAGATGGGAAGTCATAGGCTTTTGAGCAGAGGATGATGAGACTGAGGGGGCAGCTGTTCTCCATGGGAACAGCAAGGAGCAAGCAGCACAGGTGGATGGGAGAGTTTGAGGGTGATCGCTAAGAGACTAAAGGGAGAATTTCCTGGTTACAAAGGAGTGGGTGAAGAGAGGGAATTGGTGGGAAATTCCCTGTAGATCATTAAAAAGAGAGATCATTCCTTTTTAATTCCTAATTTGTGATAAGCGGACTGGACTACAAATCTCCCTGTTTACAGCTGTAAGTGTTTAGAAAGAAAAGCCAGGTGGAGGCTTTCAGAAGTGATTTACTATCTTAATGTAGGTCAGACTTTATAAAATGGGAAGAAGTGGAGGTACAGTAGCATGGAACAAATCTAGTCTTCAGTCTATGAATAATTTTGAGGAAGCCAGGCAAATTAAGAAAAGTCTTGGAGTTAAGTTTGCAGAAATTACATTTGAATTGTAAGAAATGTAGTTAAAAATGAAAATTTGGAGATATTTTTTCCCTCTGAGGCCCAGATAAAGCCTGGATTCATTTTTGCTCCATCATTAGTGCTTGCAGCTTCCTTGATGGAAATTCAGATTACTGCCTGTGTGGATCAGATTTGTAGTTAACTGTATCTGCCAGTCCGTAGGTTTTAATATTAGGTTATTGCGTTTGGCATATTTGAAAAGATTAGGTACTTATAATAGTATATTTTTAAAAATGTTCTTTAAAGCCCTGACTGGTGTGGCTTGGTGGGTTGGGCATCCTCCTGCAAACCAGAAAGGTCTCAGGTTCTATTCCTGGTCAGGGCACATGCCTGGGTTGTAGGCCAGTTCCCTGGTTGGGGGCTTGTGAGAGGCAACCAATTGATGTTTCTCTCAAGCATCAGTGTTTCTCTACCTTTCTTTCTCGCTTATTTCCCCCCTCTCTAAAAATAAATAAATAAAATCTTAATAAAATAAAATAAAGTATTCCTTAAAGATTGGGTGATATGATTGAGTTTTGACTGGAGTTACACATTGTAGAAAGCAAGATTAATGTTTTATCTTGGCAGTCTCCAATTTAAGTGGGGTTGATTTGTCAGTTGCATGTTTGGAATCTATCTCACTTTCTAAAAAAATATTTCCACAAGGTGGGTTTGTGCCCAGGTGAGTCTACAAAAGTTGCTTAAAGCAATTGAGGTATGGAACTACATAAGGATTGTGGATCCCAGGGACCAAGGTACTAAGTGATCTTGACAAGGAGGAAGAGTGTCTTTTCCTATTTATGGGGCCCACTCTGGGCCAAGTTTTGAAATACCTGAAGGTATGCTTTTTGGCCTACTTCCATTTTTGGAAATGGGTCACTGAGAATTGACCCCACCTATGGAAATGCTGCCTTAAGCCCTTCATTTACCATTTCTACTCTAGGGATTGGAGTGGCAGTTCAGCATTTAACATAAAAATGATGATAAGCCAACATCTGGGATTTAATTTTTTTAAAATTATTACCTGAGAATATGTTTATTGATTTTAGAGAGAGAGGAAAGGAGAGGGAGAGAGAAACATCGATTGGTTGCCTCCTGTAGGAATCCTGAATGGGTATCAAGCCCTCAACCCAGGTATGTGCCATAACTGGGAATTGAACCCACAGCCTTTTGGTGTATGGGATGGTACTCCAACCAACTGAGCCACCTGGTCAGGGCTGGGATTTAATTTTTAAAAATAAATTTTAGAGTATATTTGGAGCCAATAAATTATATGAATTTTTAATTCTGTATTTCGACTGTGTTAGAAAGGAAATTGCTCTTCATATCTGGAGAAAGTGCAAGCTCCTCAGCTCTGTTTATAGCCATGTTAGCAACTGTCACACTTTGTAATTATTTTATTTATTTTTATTTAAACTTATTCTTCTGTCTGAGCCCCCTCTACGTAAGTCAGGGAGGAGAGGGATCACTGTGTATTGGTCAGTACCAGTCTCCAAGTGCCTGGCACACTTCTTAGGCATTCAACTATTGGTAATTGAATGAAAGAAGTGCTTTTCTTTGTGTGAAATGTATTCCTTCCGATTAGACACGAACTTGAAAACCAGCTAATTTGATTAGAACTGAATATGAAACTATGGGCTGAAGTGTTAAGTTGGCCAAAAAGTTCATTATATTTTTCCCCTACCATGGCCCTAGTAGTGCTTAATTGTCTTTAACTTCATTTGAAACAATTTTGTTAGATTGTATTGTGACAGCTGTCATATCAACATGCACTAAAAAAACTTACCAAAATTGGTGAATTTTTGTGCAGCCATTTTAATATTGAAGATGGAAGAAGATATGTAAGATTTTCAGCGTATTATGCTTTATTCAAGAAAGGTAAAAATGCAACTGAAATGCAAAACAAGATTGTGCAGTGTATGGAGAAGGTACTGTGGCTGATTGAATGTGTCAAAAGTGGTTTGCGAAGTTTCATGGTACTATTGACATTTTGGCCAAATAATTCTTTGCTGTGAGGCTGTCTTATGCATTGCAAAACGTTTAGCAGCACCCCTGGCCTCTACCCATTAGAAGCCAATAACAGAAGATAGCCAACATACTCAAAATATCAAATCAACAAAGTTACTGGTGAAATGAAAAATGTGTCTTTATTTTATGGAAAAAAACTAAACGGACTTTTTGGCCAACCTGATCCATGAATTCTGGTGCAAGGACCGTGTAATCTGTCTGCGGAGATTTCCCAGCCTTGGAAACAGAACACCTGAAATGTTAAGGCAAGACAAGGAACTCCATGAGCCAGTCAGCCTAATCAACATGTCCCAATTAGTAGAGAGGCTATTGTCATAATAACAACTTGCCCTCACATTCTTGGGATACCACTCAGTGGCTGCACTTGCTGGGTCTCAATGTAAAATCAGTCAGGTAAGATACATTAACAGTAGTGAAAACAGTTCTTGCCCAGTGGGTGTGAATAGTAATTTAATATTAGGTTTCTTGTTATCAACTAAACCTCTAATTTCTAAAAGTAACCTATCATTAAAAAATGGACTACAGTTACAGCAAAGCTTTATTAGAAGGCAAGGGTTACAGTATTTACAAATGATGAATTCTATCCATTTAGTATTTATTTTCCAGTTTCTTGGAATGGGACTCCCAGGAAAGCTAGGAGGGGACTAGTGTGTATAAAGGGAGGGGAGGCACTTGGGAAATGCTTCTGGGAAAGGAGTAGGCAGAGGTGGGCAGATTTCCAAGTCTTGGTTTCATGAAACCTGAGGGAGGTAAGAGCTGAGAGGGTAGGATAAGACTACAGCATAACTTTTCTCTCCTTTGTTTATCCCTCTGTCCTCTTTCTTTTTTTTTGTATCTTTTCCTTTTCTGATAGCATAACTGTAGTGAGAGGAAGCCATAACTAGTCCCTCTGCTTTGCCATTCCCCTCTTTAGGTGTTCACATTCAGAGGAATTGCAAGTTGAGTGTAAGAAGAATGAGTGTGCGTATGTGTGACATGCACATGTATGAGCTCTGTTCCCCTCACCTATTTCTGCCCAGACAACATGTTAGGGTGGTGGTTTCCCTGAGGTGAGACAGAGACCAGGGCTTGGGAGCAGGAGGTTCTGTTGGGGAAGAGTTTTATACTGGCTGGGAGTACAGAAGAAAAGACTTTCTCTAGAATTACTTAAACATAAATTTGTCATATACTGGTCAGGTGCTGCCTGTTTTATATAGAAATACTTATAATTTGGGGCAGGAATAGGAATCAGAAAGTGTCAAACTCTCTCTGAATCCACATTGTCTTCTTTGCCTGTTCCTTTGTTCCTAGTTACACATGACGAGTACTTGGTAAATGCTTTAGAAATTAGTTTTTAGAGGTGAATTTCCTAGTGCCTGTCAACAAGAAAATTAGAAATGTTAACATAGTTTGACAAATGCTTTGGCTGATATTTCCCATGGAGACAAATTCTATTTAAAAAAAATTTTATTTTGAGATAATGCCATAAAACCCTAATTTTTTTTTTTGAGATAATTGTAGACTTGCACACAGTTGATAAATAACAGAGATTCTTTGTACTCTTTACCCATTTTCTCTCAGTGGTAACATTTTACAAAACTATAATGCCTACCAGCAGCAGTACATTGACTTTGGTATATTTAAGATACAGAACATTTTCATCAAGGATCCCTCATATTACCCTGTGATTGCCACAACCACTTCCCTCCTGCCTTTACCCCTCCTTAGCTCTTTTTTCTCAATCCTCACTTGAGGATATGTTCATTGATTTATTGATTTTCAAGAGTGACAGGGAGAGAGAAACATTCATCAGTTGTCCTCCATATGTACCCAAACAGAAGATCAAACCCACAATCTAGGTATGTGTCCTGAGAGGGGATTGAACCCACAGCCTTTTGTTGTACAGGATGATGCTCCAACCAACTTAGCCACCTGGCCAGGGCCCTCCTTGGCTCTTGGCAACCAGGAATTAGTTCTCTATTTCTATAGTTTTATTATTTAACAGTGTTATCTAAATGAATCATTGCAACCTTTGGGATTCACTTTTTCACTCAGCATACTTCTCTGATGATTTGTCCAGGTTGTTTTGTGTATCAATAGTTCATTTTTTATCACTGAGTAGTAAGTAGTATACCATCATATTACGAACTGGTTTGTTTAATCATTTACCTGTTAAAAGACATCTGTATTGTTTTCACGTTTTGGCTATTACCAGTAAAGCTGCTGCTAGTCATTTATGTAAAGATTTTAATGTGAACATACATTTTTAAAATTTAATCTGCATTATATATTTTTTCTATATCCGTTTAGTCCCCTTATACCCTACTCCCCCCAATAATCACCACACTATTGTTCATGTCCATGAGTCCTTGTTCCTTTGTGCTCTATTCCTCCACCTCCCTAATCTGCCTCTGCCCTTAGCTGTCATCCTGTTCTTCATCTATGAGTCTGTCCACATTTTCCTAGTTAGTTTAGTTTGTCCATTAGATTCCACATATGAGTGAAATCATATGGTATTTGTCTCTCTCACTGGCTTATTTCACTTAGCATAATGTTCTCCAGCTCTACCCATATTGTCACAAAGGGTGAAATTTTCTTTTTAATGGCCCAGTAGTATTCCATTGTGTAAATGTCCCATAGTTGTTTTATCCACTCATCAACTGATGGACACTTGGGCTGCTTCCATATCTTGGCGATTGTAAATAACACTGCAATGACATAGGGATGCATATGCTATTTGGAATTAGTGTTTTGGGTTTCTTCGGATATATTCCCAAAGTGTGATTGCTGAGTCAAAGGGCAGATCCATTTTTAATTTTGTGAGGTTTCTCCATACTGTTTTCCACAGTGGCTGCAGTAGTCTGCATTCCCACAAACAGTGCAGAAGGGTTCCTCTCTCTCCACAGCCTTGCCAGCACTTGTGTTGCTGGTCTGTTGATGGCCATTCTGACAGGTGTGGTATAATATCTTAGTGTGGTTTTAATTAGCATTTCTTTGATGATTAGTGATTTTGAGCATTTTTTCCTATGTCTGTTGGCCATCCATATGTCCTCTTTGGAGAAATGTCTATTCAGGTCTTCTGCCTGTTTTTTAATTGGGTTGTTTGTTTTTTTTGGTGTTGAGTTTTATAAGTTCTTTATAAATTTTGGATTTTAACCCCTTACCAGATGTATCGGTGAATATATTCTCCCATTCTGTGGGTTTTCTTTTTATTTTCTTGATTATTTCCTTTGCTGTGCAAAACCTTTTTATTTTGATGTAGTTCCATGTTAATTTTTTCTTTTGTTTTCCTTGCATGGGGAGATATATCTGATAAAATAATGCTATGAGCAATGTCTGAGATTTTGTTTCTTCTAAGAAAGAGCAAACATGTTTTGCTTTTTCTAAGAAAATCATGTTTTCTTCCATTATTTTTATGGTTTTGTGTATAACGTTTTTGATCCATTTTGAATTTATTCTTGTGTGGTGTCAGGTGGTGGTCTAGTTTCATTTTTGTGCATGTATCTGTTCAATTTTCCCAACACCATTTATTGATAAACTATCTTTAGCCCATTGTATGTACTTACTTCCTCTGTCAAATATTAATTGACTCTACAGGTGTGAGTTTATTTCTGGACTCTCTGTTCTGTTCCATTGATCTATGTGTCTGCTTCTATGCTAGTAACATGCTGTTTTAATTACTATATTAGGTAGCATGATTCCTCCAACTTTGTTCTTCTTTCTCAGGATTGCCATTGCTGTGAGGGGCATTTTGTGGTTCCATATGAATTTTTGAAATATTTGTTCTAGTTCTGTGAAATAATCATTGGAATCTTGATAGGAATTGCATTGAGTCTATAGATTACTTTGGGTAGCATGGACATTTTAGTGATGTTAATTATTCCTATCCATGAGCACAGTATGTCCTTCTACTTATTTCTATCTTCTATTTCTTTCTTCAATGTCTTATAATTTTCTGAGTACATGTCTTTTACATCCTTGGTTAGGTTTTTTTCTAGGTATTTTATTCTTTTTTGAAGCAATTGTGAATGGGATTGTTTTCTTAATTTCCCTTTCTGTTAATTCATTATTGGCACATAAAATGCAACTGATTTTTGGATGTTAATTTTGTTTCCTGCTACTTTGCTGAATTCATTTATCAGTTCTAGTAGTTTCTTAGCGAAATCCTTGGGGTTTTCTGTGTACAGTATCATGTCATCTGTAAATAATGACAGTTTTACTTCTTCCTTTCCAATTTTGATGCTTTTTATTTCTTATTCTTGTCTGATTGCTGTGGCTAGGACTTCCTAATCTTGAGGGGAATGCTAGTAGTTTTTGCCTGTTGAGTAGGATGCTAGCAGTGGGTTTGTCATATATGGCCTTTATTATGTTTAGGTATGTTCCCTCTAATCCTAAGAATTTTGGTGAGAATTTTTGCTGAGAATTTTTATCATAAATGGGTGCTGGATTTTATCAAATGCTTTTTATGCCTATATTGATATGATCAGGTGGTTTTTATCCTTCATTTTGTTTATGTGGTGAATCATATTTATTGTTTGTGCATATTGTACCAACCTTGCTTGCATTTCTGGAATAAATCCCGCTTGATCATGGTGTATGATCTTTTTGATGCATTGCTATATTTGGTTTGGTAGTATTTTGTTGAGGATTTTAGTGTCTATGATCCTCGGAAATATTGGCCTATATTTTCACTCTTTATAGCTTCTTTATCTGGTTTTAGAATTAGGATAATGCTGGCCTTGTAAAATGAGTGTGGGAGGCTTATCTCCATCTGAATTTTATGAAATAGTTTGAGAATGAGAGATATTAGTTTTTCTCAAAATATATGGTAAAATTCACCTGTGAGGTGTTCTAGTCCAGGGCTTTTGTTTGTTTGGAGTTTTTTGAGTACTGCTTCAAATTCACTAGATGTAATCTGTCTATTCAGATTCTCTGATTCTTCCTGATTTAGTTTTGGAAGATTGTATGTTTCTTCTTTGAAACATAAGAAATTTTTAGGAATTTCTTATGGAATTTATCCATTTCATCCAGGTTGTCTAGTTTGTTTTCATATAGTTGCTCATAATATTTTCTTACAGTGCTTTGTATTTCTTTGGTGTTGGTTGTTACTTCTCCTCTTTTATTTCTGATTTTTTTAATTTGGGTCCTTTCTCTTTTTTTCTTGATGAGTCTGATTAAAGGTTTGTCAATCTTGTTGATATTTTCAAAGAACCAGTTTTTGAATTCCTTGATCTTCTGTATCATTTTTCAGACTATTTCATTTATTTCTGCTCTGAGCATTATTATTTACTTCCTTCTACTCACTTTGGGCTTTTTTTTGTTATTCTTTTTCAAGTTCCTTTAAGTGCGAAGTTAGAGTGCTTATTTGAGCTTTTTTTCTTTTTTCTCTCCCCTCCCCTCCCCCTCCCCTCCCCCCTCTCCTCCTCCCCTCCCCTCTCCTCCTCCTCTCCTCTTTTCTTTTTCAGATAGGCCTGTGATGCTATGAATTTCTATCTTAGGATTGCTTTCCAGAGTTCCACAGAGGTCGAATTGTTGTGTCCTCATTTTTGTTTGTTTCAAGGTATCTTTTGATTTCTTCTTTGATGCCGTTGATCCATTCATTGTTCGATAACATGTTACTTAGCTTGCATGTCTTTGTATGTTTTTCAATATTCTTGGGATTGATTTCTAGTTTCATAGCTTTTTTGTCAGAGAAGATGCTTGATATGATTTCAGTCTTCTTAAATTTATTGACTCGTTTTGTGTCCTAACATGTAGTCTATCTATAAAACATTCCATGTGCAATTAAAAAGTATGTGTATTCTGCTGCTTTGGGATGAAATGCCCTGACAATATCAGTTAAATCCATTTGATCTAGTTTTTTTTTAAGGCTGCTGTCTCCTTGTTGATTTCTGTCTGGAAGCTCTAACCATTGAAGTCAGTGGGGTGTTAAAATCCCTGACTATGACTATATTTCTGTTGATCCCTCCCTTTATGTCCATCATGATTTGCGTCACATATTTAGGTGCTCCTATGTTGGGTGCATAAATGTTTACTTAGGGGTATATCTTCTTGTTCGATTGTTCCCTTTATCATTATGTAGTGTTCTTTGTCTCTTACTATAGCCTTGGTTTTTAAGTCTAGTTTGTTGCATATAAGTACTGCTACTCCAGGTTTTTTTCCCATTCTATTTGCATGAAATATCTTTTTCCATCCCTTTACTCTTAGTCTGTGTATATCTTTTGATCTGAGATGGTTCTCTTGAAGGCAGTATATATATATGGGTTTTGTTTTCTTATCCATTCAGCTACCCTATGTATTTTGGTTGTAACATTTAAGCCATTTACATTTAAAATGATTATTGATAGACTGTTAACATTTAAGCCATTTACATTTAAAATGATTATTGATAGACTGTTAACATTTAAGCCATTTACATTTAAAATGATTATTGATAGACTGTTTTCCTCTGTTTTTTTCTTTCTGTTTTCCTCCCCTTACTCCTCCTCTGCCTTCTCCTTTTTTCTTCTTCTATAAGCAAGCCCTTTAACATTTGTTGCAGTACTGATTTGGTGTTAAAAAACTCCATTAGCTTTTTCTCGTCTGGGAAGCATAATTTATTTCTTCATTTCTCCTTCAGTTTTCAATGATAGCCTTGCTGGGTAAGGTAGCCTTGCTGGGTGAGGTAGCCTTGCTGGGTGAGGTAGCCTTGCTGGGTGAGGTAGCCTTGCTGGGTGAGGTAACCTGGGTTGTAGATCCTTGCTTTTCATCACCTTGACTATTTCATGCCTCTCCCTTCTGGCCTGAAATGTTTCTGTTGTGAAATTAGATGACAGTCTAATTGGTGCTCCCTTGTAGATAACTACTTTCTTTTCTCTTGTGGCTTTTAGGGTTTTCTTTTTGTTGTTAAGCCTTATCATTAATTATGGTGTGTCTCTGTGTAAGCCTCTTTGGATCCAACTTGTATGGGACTCTCTGAGCTTCCTAGATTTGTGTTTCATTTTCTTTCACCAGATTAGGAAAGTTTTTGGTCATTGTTTCTTCAAATAGGTTCTTTTTTTTTTAAGGTTTTTTATTTGTTTATTTCTAGAGTGAGGGGAAGGGAGGGAACAAGAGAGGGAGAGAAACATCAATGTGTGGTTGCCTCTCATGTGCACCCTACTGGTGACCTGGCCCACAACCCAGGCATGTGCCCTGATTGGGAATTGAACCCATGACTCTTTGGTTCACAGGCTGGCACTCAATCCACTGAGCCACACCAGCCATGGCTGAAATAGGTTCTGATCCCTTGTTTGCTCTTGTCTCCTGGTATTCACATGATGTGGATATTGTTACGCTTCATGTTTTCCAAAATAGTTCTTAAGCTCGCCTCATTTTTTAAAATTCTTTTTTCTTTTTGCTGCTCTGCCTGGGTGCTTTTTTTCTATCTTGTCTTCTAAATCACCGATTCAGCTCTCTGCTTCATCTAACCTACCCTATATTCCTTCCAGTGTATTATTTATTTTAGATACTGATTTCCTTATTTTTGACTGGTCGTTTTGTATGGTTTCTATGTCTTTTTTCGTGATGTTAAGTATCCTTGTAATTATTACTGTCAATGCTCTGTCTGATAAATTGCTTGCCTCCATTTCATCTAGTTCTTTTTGTGGAGAATTCTCTTGTTCTTGTTCTTTCATGTGGTATCTGTTTCTTTGTTTTCTCCTTTTGGCTGCTTCTGTATTTTCTGTCTTAGTTGGTTAAACTAATCAGTGATAATATCATTAAGCTGTTATCAGCAGCCCAGCTTAAGCACCACAGGGTGGAGGAGAGTAATTCGTTTGGGTGGGGCTATTGCTTCTCCTCAGGCTGATGCCACTTGAAGAGGAGCCCTCTGCTTAAGAAAGATGGATTCTACGGTATGAGTAATGACTCAGCAGAGGGATCCTTTTGGCTGTTCCATCAGTTCTCTCCCCAGAGCCAGCACCCCAGACTCTCCTCGAGCATCTCTAGTCCACTCTGCTCACCTTCTGCTGGAGCCCAGGGTTAGTGGCTGCAAATTAAATTTTGTTCGTTGACTCTTTAAGAGGCTCTCAGCATCTCCAGCAGACTCTCCCTGGGAGACAGAAACCCTGCTGCTTTTCACAGCTAGGTGTTACCTGGGTTCCTTTCTGGCTCTGGTGTTGTAGGCTGGGGATCCCAAATTGGGGTTTAGACACCACATTACTCAGGGGGAACACCCTTGCTGCTGAAATATCCCTCCAGTACTTCAGCTGTTGACCACGGGAGCCCAGTCAACCCTCATGCGCCTCCTCCGCACTCCCTGCCAGTTTCCTGGAGAATGGTTTCTTCTGTCTGTCCTTGGTTATAAGGCTTCTCTCCAGCTAGTGTTCGATTAGTTATTCAAGGTGCTTTCTCCACAATTTAATTGTAATTCCATATTGGTTGTGGGAGGAGGTTAGTGTAGATTCCACTTACCCTTCCATCTTCTTGGGTCTCTCATGAATGTACATTTTCATTTTTCTGGGATAAATGACCATGAGTACAGTTCTGGGCCATATGGCTGTCCAATGTTTGGTTTTGTAAGAAACTGTCACTGTGGCTGTACCATTTTACATTCTTTCTAGCAGTGAATGAGAGATCCAGTTTTCCACATCCTCACCAGCATTTGGTGTTATCACTATTTTTTATTTTAAGTATTTTGATAGATGTGACATACTATGATGTGGTTTAATTTCCATTTCTTAATGGCTAATGATGTTGAATATCCTTCCATGTGCTTTTTTGCCATCTGTATATGTATTCTGTGCAATGTCTCTCTGTGTCTTTTGCAGATGATTTTTTTTATGTTGAGTTTTAAGATTTCTCTATATATTCTAGATACTAGTCCTTTGTTGGATATGTGGTTTGCAAATGTTTTCTCCCAGTTTTTAGCTTGTTTTTTCATTCTCTTAACAGTTTTTCACAGAGCATAAGAAATTCTGCTTATCAACTTTTCCTTTATGGATTGTACATTTGGTGTCAAATGAATAAATAACTCTTTGTCTTGCCTTGATCATGAAGATCATGAAGATGTTCTCTCTCTCTTTTTGGTAAACGTTTTATAATTTTGTGGCTTATAATTAACATAATCTATTTTGGGTTAATTTTTGTATAAGTTGTAAGATTTAGGTTGAGGTTTGTTTTTATTGTGCTGGATGTCAAATCACTCAGCACCCGTTTGTTGCAAAGTTATCTGTTGAGCATATTTATGTGGTCTTTCTCTGGGTTCTCTTTTTTATTGTTCTATGCATCTGTTCCTCCACTGATACCACACAGTCCTGATTACTGTAGTTATATAATGTCTTGAAATTGTATAAATTGATTTCTCCTACTTTATTTTTCTTTTTCACAATTGTAGCTATTCTAGTTTCTTCACATTTCCATATAAATTTTAGAATAATCTTGTCTATGCCTATAAAAGATCTTGCTGTGATTTTGATAGGGATTGTGGTAAATTTGTATGTTGTTTGGGGAAAATTGATATTTTTTTTATTATATTGAGTCTTCCAATTTATATGCACAGTATATTTCTCTATTTTGATCTTTGATTTTT
Organism: Tonatia bakeri; assembly: GCA_004024845.1. Lineage (NCBI taxonomy): Eukaryota > Metazoa > Chordata > Mammalia > Chiroptera > Phyllostomidae > Tonatia > Tonatia bakeri. Next base: position 13,774 of record PVIA01012618.1, on the reverse strand, counting down.
TTCTTCTGTTTTGTAGTTTTTAGCATAGACATCCTGTGCATATTTTGTTACGTTTACTCCTAAATAAATATTTAAGTGATTGCAAATGGTATTGTATTTTTAATTGTGTCCATGTGTTCATTGCTAGGATATAGAAATAAACTGTTTTTTGTATGTATTTGTATGTTTTGTGATTTTGCTGAACTCACCTATTCCAGAAGATCTTTTTTTGGTAGATTCCTTGGGATTTTCTGTGTAGATAATCATATCATCTGCAAATAGGTACAGTTTTCTTTCTGATTTTGTGTGCCTTTTATTTCCTTTTCTTGTCTTACTACACTGGCTAGACCTTGCAGCACTGTGTTGAATAGAAGTGATGAGAGTGGCTATACTTGCCTTGTCCTGATTCTAGAAAGAAGGCATTCAGTCTTTCACCGTTAAGTAAAATATTAGCTATAGTTTTTTTTTAAATCTTCACCTGAGGATATGTTTGTATTGATTTGAGAGAGAGATAAACACTGATGTGAGAGAGAAACATCAATCAGTTGCCTTCTGTACATGTCCTGACTTGGGACTGAACCTGTAGCCTAAGTACATGCCTTGACTGGGAGTCAAACCCACAACCTTTTGGTGTGTGGGATGACACTCCAACCCACCAAGCCACCCAACCATAGGGTTTTTTTTGTAGATGTCCTTTATCAGGTTGAGGAAGTTCTCCTCTATTCCTATTTTTCTAAGAGTTCTTATGGTGAATGAATGTTGAAATTTATCAGATGCTTTTTTGCATTGATTGATTGATATGATTATGTGATTTTTTGTTTTTAGCCTATTAAAATGGTAGATTACATGGATATCTTTTCAAATATGTGGACTGAACTAGCCTTGCTCCCCTGGAAGAAACCCACTTGATCACAGTTTATAATTCTTTGTACATATTGCTGAATTGTATGCACTAATAATTTAAGGATGCTTATGTCTATATTTATAAGGGATGTTTGTAGCTTTCTTTTTTAATTTTAATTTTTTTTATTTATCGATTTTAGAGGAGATGGGAGGGAGAGAGAGAGAGGGCGAGAAACATTGACGTGAGTGAGAAACATCAATTGGTTGCCTCTCACATGCGCCTCAACTAGGGACTAGGCCCTCAAACCAGGCATGTGCCCTGACCAAGCATAGAATGGGTGACCTTTTGCTTTGTGTGATAATACTCAACCAACTGAGCCATGCCAGTCAGGGCTGTAGTTATTTTTTTTTTATAATGTCTGGTTTGTTATGGAAATACTAGCTTCATAAAATGAAATAGGAATGTCTGCTCCTCTTCTGTTTTCTGGAATAAATTGTTTAGAACTGATGTTAATTCTTTAAATGCTTTGTAGAATTCTCCATTGAAGCCTTCTGGGCTTGGAGATTTCTTTTTTCTGGGAGTTTTAAAATTATGAATTCAATATTCTTAATAGTTATAGAGCCATTTAAATTTCCTATCTCATATTAGGTAATTGGTGATAGTTTGTGTTTTTCAAGAAATTGGTCCATTTTATCTAAGTTGTGAAATTGCATACATAGATTTGTTCATAGCATTCCCTGTCATCCTCATGATATGTGCAGAGTCTGTGATGACATCCTCTGTGTTATTTCTGATATTGGTCATTTGTGTTTTCTCTCTTTTGTACTTTGCCAGGCTTGTGCAGATTGTTAATTTTTAATAATCTCTCCAGAGAGCCAGCTCTTTTTTCATTATTTTTTCTCTGTGTTGTCTTTCTGTTTAATTTTATTGATTTCTGTTTCTTATTTTTTCTTTTGCTTGCTATGGGTTTGTGTTGCTGTTACTTTTTTTTTTTTATGGGTTCTTGAGGTGGGAGCTTAGGTTATTGATTTGAAACTTTTTTCTTATTTAATGTGCATTAATGTTATACGCTTTTCTTTTAGTTGTGTCCCCCAAATTTCATAGTGTATTTTTTATTTTCATTCAGGATTATATAACATTTTCTTGCCGATTTTCCTAATATCTTTCTGTTTTTGACTTCTATTTTGATTCCATTGAGGTCAAAGGATACACTCTGTGTGATTTCACTTCTTTAAATTTGTTAGGTGTTTTTCTATGGTCCAGGATATGGTCTTATTGGTGGATATTTTGTGGGCACTTGAAAAGAATGTGCATTCTGCTGTTGTTAATGGAATGTTCTACAAACGTAGATCAATCATCCTGTTGATTGATGATTTAGTTCTATATCCCTGTTGCTTTTCTCTCTACTTATTCTACCAGTTGCTGAGAAAGGGATGTTAAAATCTCTAACCATAATTATGGATTTATCTATTTCCTCTTTCTGTTCCATCATTTTTTTTTCCATCATATATTTAACAGCTTTGTTGTTTTTATACACATTAGGATTGCTGTATTTTGTTAGTGGATTGACCCTGTTGGTCCAAGATTTCTTTTCTTTTTTTGCTGTTTAGACATCCTTTTAGGGTAGGTGTGCTGCTAACAAATTCTCTTAGTTTTTCTTTATCTGAAAATGCTTTGATTTCCTCTTCATTTCTGAAGAACATTTTCACTGCATATAGTGTATAGATTGATAGTTCTTTTCTTCCAACACTTGAAAAATGTTCTGCCACTTCCTTTGGCTTCCATGATTTATGATGAAAAACTCACTGTCATTTGAATTTGATTTTTCCCCCTAGGTAATATTTATCTTTTCTCTGCTTTCAACATTTTTTTTCTTTTAGCGTTCAAAAGTTTGATTATGATATGTTTTGGAGTGAATTTCTTTAGGTTTGTTCTGTTTGGGGTACACTTAACTTCTTGAATCTGTAGAATTATATCCTTTGCCAGAAGTGGAAAATTTTTTTTTAAAGATTTTATTTGTTTATTTTTAGCGAGGGAAGGGAGGGAGAAAGAGAGAGAGGGAGAGAGAAACATCAATGTGCGGTGGCTGGGGGCCGTGGCCTGCAACCCAGGCATGTGCCCTGACTGGGAATCGAACCTGCGATGCTTTGGTTTGCAGCAGCGCTCAATCCACTGAGCTACGCCAGCCAGGGCGGAAGTGGAAAATTTTTAACAATTACTTTTTAAACTCTGCCCTTTTTGGACTACTGTATTCTCACAGGCTCTAAGGCTCTGTTCATTTTTTTTTTTTTTTTAGTCTTTTTTTCCTGCTGTTCAGGTTGAGTAATTTCTGTTGTTTTATCTTCCAGTTTACCAATTCTTCCCTGTGTTTCCTACATTCATTGAGTTTTTAAATTTCAGATACTGTGTTTCTTAGTTCTAAATTTCTATCTGGTTCTTCTTTATAACTTCCATTTCTTTTTTTTTCTTTTTTAAAGTTTACTTATGCTTAGAGAGAGGGGAAGGGAGAGAGAAAGAGAGAGAAGCATCAATGTGTGGTTGCCTCTTGCGCGCCCGCACAGGGACCGAGTGGCATGTGCCCTGACTGGGAACTGAACTGGAGACCTGTAGCTTCCGTTTCTTTTGTGAGATCTTTTAATTTTTCATTTGTTTCAGGCATGTTTATAATTGCTCACTGAAGCGTATGGTGTTGGAGTAAAAACCTTTGTCATACTGTTCAAACATTTGATCATCTTGGTGTTGGCATCCCTTGATTGCCTTTTTCCATTCACGTTGAGTTCCTTTCTGTTCTTGATATGCTGAGTGATTTTCAGTTAATCTGGACATTTTGGGTTTTGTGTTCTGAGACTCTGGATTTTATCTAACACCTCAGTTTCAGTGAGTTTTTTCTGGCACCTCTCTGACAGAGAGGGGATGCTGCTGACTTGTTACTACAGGTGAGACCAGAAGTTCAGGTTCTTGATTTTGTCCTGTTGACATCTGAGGTGGGGTGGGGATTTCACTTCCCACTAGGCCTCCACAGGATCAGCTTCTATTTGGGAGGGGTAAGAATGTCTCATTACTGCTCCCCACCTGTCTCACAGACATTGGGGTGGAGATGGGCGTGGCCTCATTATGGGTGGGTGGTTGTGAAAGCTCTGACTCACTGCCAGTCCTCCTTTGATACTAGTGCAGCTCAACCAAAACTTGCAAGAGAAATTGAAGTAGAGAAGTTTGTTATTCACAGATCCTGGAGCAGATACCTGGCACTCCTTGTGAGGCCACATGGAGTGGTCAAGGCAGGATGCAGGCAGAGAGAATGGCAGGACCTGGGGTGCATGCCTTCATTAGGGTCTGTGGTTTGCTTGGGGGTTCTCAGGCTAAGGCTTGATTGGTCAGTTCAAACCAAAAGTTCAGGGTTCTGGTAAGTCCCATGGGGGTCTTATCTAAAGGGTGCACAAGGGAAGGCTGTGGGAGGGGAAACTGTTGATCACAAAGGCTGTTAGGGAAATCATATAGGAACTTGTATCTGCTGGTGACACTGCTGGCTACTACCTAGGGTATGTACTTACATGAGGGAAGGGATCTGTCAGTTTAAGGTCACTGTAGGTCGCTTGTCCAAGCAAAATAGATGTCCAGGTAGCAGTACAATAGAATTAGCTAAATTCTTGACACCACTGTGGAAGGGGAGAGGACTTGCTTTTACTCTCTGTGGAGGTGGAAGTATAAGCTCCCCGGTGGTCTCCACTGACACTGGTATTCGAGAGTCAGGCTCATTATTGCCCAGCTCCCTACTCTGCCATCTCTAATATCACCCTGGGGGTGGGTGAGTTGAGGAATCTCCTCATTAAAGTCAGGGAAGGAATCTAGGATCTAGCCTTGCTTTTGCTACTATGGATGGGGCTGCAGTTTTTTTCTGTGATTTCTCTCTGGAGGAGAGTGCTTACTGTCTAAAAGTTTTCTGTCTCGCTAGGCTGCCCCTTTCCTGGTTTTGTGGGTAGGAAGAGCAGGCTTTTGTTCAGGTTTTTTTTTTTTTTTGTACATCTTGATGTTTACTGGTTGCCGACTTCTTCAGCTCTGTGTCTGAAATACATGAAAATCCAGAGACGTCACCGTTGTGTCTTTTCTCAGGTTTTGTGGTCCCTAGCCAGTCTGATACCTTCTCTCTACCTTTGAGATATTCTTATGTTTGTTTTATATAGAAGTCTAGGGTTTTTAGTTTACTTATCAGGAAATATATTAAAACTGCCATTCATGTCCCTATGCTTTTTCCTTCCTCTGTAAGAATACCTGTCACTTCTATATATGTCTTTCCAATTTGGCGTTTGTGTTAGTTTCCTAGGGTTGCTGTAATAAAGTATCACAAACTGAGTAGCTTAAAACGAGAGAAATTTATTGTCTTACAGTTCCAGAAGCTAGATGTCCAAAATCAGGGTGTCAGCAGAGTTGATTCCTTCTGAGGGCTATGAGGGGGGGCTCTGTTCCCAACCTCTCTTCTAGCTTCTGGTGGCCTGAGGCATTCTTTGGCTTGTAGATGTATCACTTCAGTCTTCCGTATTCACATGATGTTCTCCCTGGGTGTCTGTCTTCACATGGTCTTATAAGAACAGCAGTCATACTGGATTTGGGGCCCATGCTAACCCAGTGTGATCTCACCTAAACTGATTATACCTTCAACAACCTTATTTCTAAATGAGGTTCCACTCCAAGGTACTGGTTGGAAATGAGGACTTCAGCATATCTTTGGTGGTGGGGTGGGGGGCACCTTCAACATACAGGAGCATTCTTTTAAAAGCCAGAAGTAAGCAAATTGTTATTAAAACATAGTCCTTCCCCTCATGCATTACTGCAAGGGAGTAGTAAGTGGAACTGAGTCAGTCAGGAAAGGTCCTCCTGAGGAGGTGACATTTACATTGAGAATGGTAGGATCCAGCTTTAGAAAAAATGAGGATATTTCCAGCATTGAAAGAACTGAAAGAGAGCCAGTATAACTACTGGGTGGTGACTTAGGGGGAGACAGAGTCTGGGACCAAATCATGCAGAGACTTACTGGCCATGATAAGGAGGTGGCACTTTACTCTGGTGACCATGGGGAGCCTTTGAAAAATTTTAAGAGGGGAGAGATTCTTGGACTTACATTTTTAGAAGCTCACTATTGTTGCAATATGCCACATGGATTGAATGAGCCAGACTGCTAATGGTAAGACCAATTAATTGGAAACCTTTTCCATTAGTCCAAGAACAAGACAGAAAATAGAGTGGCAGTAATAAAGATGGGGTAAAATGGGAAATTCAAGATACATTTTGGAGAAAGCTGCTAAGATTTGCTGGTGGATTAGCTCGAGAGTAAGGCACAGGTGGCAAACACAAGCCCACAGGGTGAATCCAGCCCTCTACCTTGTTTTTTTCCGGCCTGGAACCTTGTTTCTACCTGAAGGCAGCACCCATCTCCTTGTCCCTAGTTAAGGAGTAGTTACATTTATATGGTCCTAAAATTATATTCGGCCCTTTGAGGGCAACCACGAGGCTGATGTGGCCCCTGGTGAAAATGAGTTTGACACCCCTGGAATAAGGGAAAGGTGAGTCTTTCGCTCATCGTTTGAGTAACTCAGTAGATGGTTGTATAATTACTGAGGTTGGGAAATCTGGGTTGGGGACCTGAGATCAGATTTATACTGCCAAGTTCTATTTGGTATATGTTAAATACCTGGTAAAATTTAAGTAGAGAAGCAAGTAACCAACTTAATGTATACGTTTTAAACCGAGGGCTAGGTATGTATTTTAGAGAGTGGTCAGCAGTCAGCGTACAGATGGCAGTGAAAACCATGGGTGGAGAGGAGATGGCGGTGGTCCTCTGAGGGGCTGTGTAGGGAGAGAAGAGGATAGGCATAGTACTGAACTGGAGGAGCACTAGTATTTCGAAGCCTAGAAAAAGAGCAAGGCAGTAAGAGACAGCTGGAGAGTATGGTGTCACAGAGCCACAGAAACATCAGCAAGTTCTTCAACTATGTCTGGTGCTTCTGGGAAGTTGAGTGAGATCATCTTTCATTGACATCAAAGTATATGAAGATGAGGACAGAGACTTGGTCAGTGGATTTGACCTGATGTTGTTTCAACTGAAGTCTGGGTGCAAAGTTTCACTTAAAGTGGACTGAAAAGAGAACAGTGGGAGATAAAACTGGATCAGGCATGTGTAGACAGCTCTGGAAGGTTGGCACACTGGCCCTCTACTGGGGGAGGCACTGTCCTCCAAGGCTGTAAGCTAGACAGACGTACTAGAAAAGACAGTCCAGAACAAAAGCCAACAGGGCCTCTGCTCATAAGATGTGTAGAAATTCAGAGACTCAAGGAAAATTCTCTCCCATTCAGAGCCAGTCCTCCTGTTTACAGCTCCTGCCTACACCATAGGGCATGTTCCTGTGAGTGTGCATCTCTGTCAGACACTCCAGTTAATATGACTGAAAGGGCTGGGACTAACTCAGTTTTGTCAGTCCAGACTCTCAACAAGACTGCACAGAGCAGGGCCAGGCTAAGCTGCACTATTGACCTGAACCATGTCCCTTGGTTTTGATCCCAGGCCCCTGAACAAATCCCAGAAACCATCATGGGCCTTAGAAAACCAGGTGCCTTTCTTTTAGTTTCTCGATTGACCTTCCCACTTGGTTTGAAGCATCAGTCCAGGGTGAGGAACACGTACTAGCCATTGCACAGACTCTGCTGTGGGGCACGAGGAGGAAGTCTGGAGCAATTCTGCCTTCCCTAACAACTCTGGCCAGTGAGCTGACCACAAACCTGAATGCTCTGCAGGGCAAGCTGGGGTTACTGCTCACTTAGTTAAAGTTGGGGACAGATTTTTATACCACCTTTTATAATTGGATAACTCAGAGGTAAAACTGCCCCTGGGATGCACTTAAGATAATGAGTCAATTAACCCTCCAGGAAGCTTCCCTGGGTAGCCAAGGGCAGTTTTGGAAAGATTGAAACCATTGGTTTGGTAATTGGTAACTGACAGCTTGCTTATGGTGTTTATGGAATAACTGCAGGTCTAAGATACAAATAACAGTGTTTTGGGGGAAGGAAAGTTAATACTGGCTTCCACAAAAAAAAAAAAAAAATTGTAGGCTTAGGGGTATACATGTGGCCCCTGGAAAGGTATTTCTTTACAGTTTACATTTGGGCCCTACGTGGTTCAGAGGGCAAAGGTTGTCATGGGCCTCCAGTGTGACCTTTGGTCAGCTGGTAGGCATTAGTTCTCACTTAAATTCACATCATATTTAGAACTTGGTTTTGGAGGGATTGCCTGAGGGCAGTTAGTCCAATCTGTTTGTCTGTGCTACCAGCTGAGTGACATTTGTCCCACAGAATGCCTATACAACATCTGTAGAAATGGGGTAGAGAAGACAGCTAGGGGTATTGACAGGTGTTTTGCATGGGAGGTACAGGGGCTGGGGCACCGTTTCTGATAGACTTGTAGGTAATGGTGGTCATACTGTAGTCAGAGCCATCTGTCAGAGGTTGGCACATTCAGGAGTCAGTTAAATTTAAGGTACAACAGTTTGAGGGAAACTCTCCATGGTGTTTTGCTTCATGAGGACTGCTCCAGGCGCAGTTCTGAAAGACAAAAATCATGAGTGACTGATCTTCCCTACCCCTGTCACCTGGGTATGAGTTGTTCTCTCCCTAGATGCTGAGGTTATTTCTATCTCTGCACCTCCAGAAACATCTGTGTGACCCATTTCAGTAGCAATAATTTCACCTTTTTTTCCCCAAATAAACTCCTATTCCCTGAAGAGAATTTTTGTAAGGTACAGAGAGACCCATTATGTCCCCCTCTTCAGCCCACAGTGTACTTGACTAGTCATTATCTTTGTGATTCTAGGACCTTGTCAGTCCAACAGGAGAATCCAGGGAGGAAAGGACTCCAAGATCTCAAGGGGTGCCTCCAGGTGGAGGCTGCTGCCCTTTGCTAGAGGCTCTATTTGGCAGAATCATCAGCCATGGAGAGTTGTACCTCCATGGGTACAACTTAACCCATGGCGACTCCTTAATGGGGTCTTTAAGGTTGTGGTGCCCAAAGGTAGAGAAAGTGCCACAGCTTGCTGGACATTTCTCCATGCAGGTGATTGATTTTGGCACAATCAGGGTACTGCCTTGTGGTGTAGCCAGTATAAAGGACCGAGTAGAATGTCCAAGGGGGACTGTATCAACCAGGGTTCAACTGGAGAAGCAGGACCAGTAGGGACAAAATAGAAAACATAACACACATACCATATATGTTGTTGGCTTACTCCATCATGGGGACTAGCTAAGTAACCCAGAAGTCCAGAGGTAGGCAGACAGGAAGGGCTGCTGAGAAGCAGCTGGATCCCACAGATGCCAGCTGGACTGTGGTCCCAGGCAGCAGTTAGGAGGGGGGTCTGGGGGAAGGGAAAGCAACTGTATGTAGCCCCCACTGCAGTTTGGAGTCTCTGCGCTTAGGGAAGGCCTAAGTTCTCCCAAAGGGCTTCTCGCTGATGGAGTCAGGCCCATCCAGGAAAATCTCCCTTTTGAGTAATTTAAGGTCAGTTGATTATGAACTTTAATTATATCAGCGAAGTGTATGCTGCAATCATCCTGGCCGCACTGACATGTCACAGAGCCACGCTGCATCCAATACCCAGAGTCCAACAATGTGCTAGGCTGCCTTTTTGGTGATGGGGTGCCGAGGAGCCAGTTAGTTGTTCCTTGATGGCTAAAGAGATTGGGTATTGTGAACTCACCCACACGATCCCAAGAAACTTTACTTGGCTAGTAGACCTCTGGATTCTGTTGGTGGAGGTGTGATAATAGCATAGACAGGGACTGTTGAGACGGAGGTTTCTGACTTGCCAATGAACAGAATGTCTTTTATATAGAAAGTCTGCCCGGAAAGTATCCAGCCAGGCACTGAAAATAGAGACATTTATTGAAGAAGGTACAAGATACGAGAATCATTGTACATAGGATAATGACACCTCAGTCCCCTTCAAAGTAGGCCTCTTGGGACCTCACACAGTTCCCCCAGCATTTCTTCCACTGTTTAAAACACTCTGCAAATTCCTTTGTTGGAATTGCCATCAGCTGCCTTGTCGTATTTTCCTCAACCTCATTGATGGTCTGAAATCTCTTCCCTTTCAAAGGTGATTTTAGTTTTGGGAAAAGCCAGAAGTCCCAGGGCACCCAATCTGGGCTGTAGGAGGGCTGAGTCATCTGGATGATTTGATATTTTGCCAAAAATGCTGCACGAGGCATGGCGCACAAGCAGGCATGTTGTTGTGATGCCGCTGCCAGTCTCTCACTGCATCTTTCCCGAAAGCCTTCTAAGTCATCTGAATAGTTTCCGAAGAGGAATGTTTAAGCTTAACACAAAATTTGATACAGATTTGTTGCTTTACGCATTCATTTTGAATGCAACGGCCACTCAGTACACATGCTCACTCAATGGCATCTACTGCTCCCACTGACTAGTACAGCGAAGTCATCCTTGTTTACACATGCGCATTCCAGTCCACTCTCCTTGGCTTACATCAATGTCATGCAAACAATTCTGATATTAATAATGGCTGAACTCTTTGTGGATAGATTTCATATTGAAAACCATGGACATCAGATGGTAGGATCAATTCCACAAAATCCTGACCCACCTGTTGGACCTGTGACTCTTTCCAATGGGGGAGAATTCCCCCTGGCAGTATGGACAGGGAACTACAAGTATGTGTAACAAGTCATTTATACATTCAGATGTAGAAACAACAATTCATTGAATTGGCCTGAAGGACCCCATCACTAGGTCATGTTAGTTTCCCTTCCCCACTGTGAATCCTATCCAAAACCCATTAGCAGAATCTGAGTACCCTCTCCCCATAATGGGCCAGGTAGGGTGGTGACTTGGGTACCTGTATCCATAGAACCATAAAAGTTTGAATCCTTTCTCTCCCTGAAGTTCCCCAACATAATTGAGTACATAAGGCCTTCAGTCTTTCCTGGGGACAGAGAGACATTGGCTGCCTACTCCTACTCATTTTCCTTAAGGCTTTCTTAGAGGGTGACTGGAGGTATGGGGGTATGGAGGAGGAGGGCAGCTCTGTACCGGTAAGCAAGGCACACTTACTCCCTCATGGCTATTCAGGGCTCAACTTAATTAACTTTTCAGTTACCCAAAATTGTCCTGGAACCTCATTGCTGACATTTGTTTCAGCTCTGGGACTCCTTTACTCAACAGCTACAGACACAGTGCCTGCCACCTGGGGCTGTGGAGTGTGAACAACCACCCAAACACCACTAGACAATTTGTTTCAATCCTCCCTTTTGCTGCATATCCTTTAAAAGTTAATTAACTCTTACTCCCCCACAGCCACCACTTGGACAAGAATATTTGCTGCCAGGTCCCAGGGAATCTTCTTATTCCCCTAAGTCCATGGGACCTTTGTCTTTCTGTACCAGAAAGCCATGTCTCTGCCAGCATCCCATCCTTGTCAACAAGAACTGTGAAGAATCTGTGATTTTATTCTACTTGTAAGCTGACAAGCCAGCCTGTCAGTGAGTGTCCTGGATACTGCAGAGGACGTGGGACTCCTGGATCAGAGACAAACGACTGTATTACAGCCCAGCCAACGGCATGAGCTTCATGTTTATGTCAGTTCTCCTTGCCCTGTAAATTCCACAGGGGCAAACAGAGTGGCCCAGATGGGTTTTGCCACAGCCAAAAAACCCCAAATTTAGGTAGCCCCAATGTTGATTTTGGCAGAGGACATGGGACACCTGGGTCAGAGACAAACGACTGTATTACAGCCCAGCCAACAGCATGAACTCCATGTTTGAGTCGTCTCATCTTGCCCCATACGTCCACAGCTGCAGAACCCCAAGTTTAGATAATCCAAGGAAACCTGCTCAGCCTTAGCTCAGAGAGACATTATTTTTATTACACTGGACAGAAACAAGTCTGCCCTCTACTCTGGAGGGAGATAATATCTCCACCTTCCTATGCTATTTGCTATACAAACATCCTTAAAAATTTTGTTAGTTCAGAACTAAAGAAGCCAGCACCTCTGCTTATGAGACATGCAGAAGTGTGAGAGACCTGTGAATTGTCTTCCAACACACTGGACAGGAATTAACATCCCCACTGATGATTGTGAATCAAGAAAAAAGAATTTATATCCAATATACCTTGTTTAAGAAGAAAAGCGTGTGAAATATTCTTCCCAAGTGGATAAGTTTCTATGCCTTTGGAATACTCAACTCTGAGTATTCTTACCTCCCTTGAGCAGAGAAAACAAATTACAATTTTGTGTGTTTGCCCCAAATAGAAGGTCAAAAAGGCAGGTCTGTGGAACTGTTGGTGTTTGTCATTGGGGGGTATGCTGAAGGTGAACAGCAATCAGTGGTTTGTTATAGTTGTTTATGACCGTTCAGGAAGTGCTGCTGCTAATGCATTATCAGTAGTTACAGCATAGAGAAGCATTTGTGAGCTGTCAAATTTAGCTAATACTTATTTTGCATCTGTGCTATCTACCTAAAATGTAAGGCTTTGTTTTAATTTTTTTAAGTTATACTTTATTGATTTTGTTATTACAGTTGTCCCATTTTTTCTTCCTTTGTCCTCCTCTCCCCAGCACCTTCTTTCCCTCAGGCAGTCCTCACACCATTGTTCATGCCCATGGGTTGTATGTATGAGTTCTTTGGCTACTACATTTCCTATACTGTACATTACATCCCCATGGCTATTCTGTAACTACCTATTTGTTCTCCTTAATCCCCTCACCTCTTCACCCACTCTCCTAAATTCCCTCCCATCTGGCATCCATCAAAAACGGTCTCCATATTGAAAGAGCGGTGTCTGGCAGACAGCAGCTGATGGACTGGTGGCAGACCCTGGGTGCAGGAGGCAACGAGCAGACCCAGTGAGGCTAAAGGCAGCTGGTTGGCCACAGCCACATATTCCCACACAGACAGTCTAGGCGAAAACGGGCAGCGACACAGACTGCGCAACCCAGGGCCCCAGTGTTGGGAAACAAAGCCTAAGAGCACCGACTGAAAACACCTGTGGGAGTTGAGGCCTGGAGATTCTCTCAGCCTTACAGGAGGATCCTTGGGGAGACCCACAGAGTCTGAGAAAGTACATAAGCCCACCTGCCTGGGAGCCAGTACCAGAAGGGCCCAGTTGGCTTGTGGGAGGCGGCAAAGGGGACTGAAGTCCTAGAGAGAGTGGAGCAGGTGCCATTGTTCCCTCCCAGACCCCACCCCCACATACAACATCACAACCCAGCGACTGGGGTGCCCCGCCCTGGTGAACACCTAAGGCTCTGCTGCCCTTACGTAACAGCCATAAACAGATCAAAGGAAAATAAAAAATAAAAAAGATGGCTCAAACAAAATTGAAAGCCCCAGAACCAATTTTTTTAAGTGACCGAGAGATAGCTAATCTATCAGATGCACAGTTTAAAACACTGGTGATCAGGATGCTCACAGAATTGGTTGACTTTGGTCATAAATTAGATGAACAAATGCAGGCTACGATAAGAAAAATGAAGGAAAATGCACAAGGAACCAATAGTGAGGGGAAGAAAACTGGGACTCAAATCAATGGAGTGGATCAAGAGGAAGAAAGGAACAACCAAACTGAGAAGAATGAAGAAACAAGAATTCAAAAAAATGAGGAGAGGCTTAGGGACCTCTAGGACACCTTTAAACGTTCCAACATCCGAATTATAGGGGTACCAGAAGGGGAAGAGGAAGAGCAACAAATTGAAAACTTATTTGAACAAATAATAAAGGAGAACTTCCCCAATCTGGCAAGGGAAATAGACTTCCAGGAAGTCCAGGAAGCTCAGAGAGTCCCAAAGAAGTTGGACCCAAGGAGGAACACGCCAAGGCACATCATAATTACATTAGCCAAGGTAAAAATGAAGGAGAGAATCCTAAAAGCAGCAAGAGATAAGGGGACAGTTACCT
>PVIA01012617.1:0-36818 GCA_004024845.1 Tonatia bakeri | reverse complement strand
TGATAGCTAGTGATATTGAACATCGTTTCATGTGATTTTGGATCTTCTGTATGTCCTCCTTGGAGAAGTGTGTGTTCAAGTCCTTTGCCCATTTTTTAATTGGGTTGCTTGTCTTCTTAGAGTATAATCGTGTAAGTTCTTTATATATTTTGGAGATTAAGCCTTTATCTGAGGTATCATTGGCAAATATGTTTTCCCACACAGTTGATTCTCTTTTTATTTTGATACTGTTTTCTTTAGCAGTGCAGAAGCTTTTTATTTTGATGAGGTCCCATTTGTTTATTCTTTCCTTTATTTCTCTTGCTCTAGGGGACATGTCAGTAAAAAAGTTTTTGCGTAATATATCTGAGATTTTCCTGCCTATGTTCTCCTCTAGTACCACAGTTTTTTGATCTGCTCATTTATTGATGGGCACTTAGGTTGCTTCCAGCACTTGGCTATTGTAAATAATGCTGCTATGAACATTGGGGTGCATAGGTTCTTTTGGATTGCTTTCAGGGTTCTTAGGGTTAGGGTATAATTTCAGCGGTGGAATTGCTGGGTCAAAAGGCAGTTCCATTTTTCATTTTCTGAGGAAATTCCATACTGTTTCCCACAGTGGCTGCAGCAGTCTGCATTCCCACCAACAGTGAATTAGGTTTCCCTTTGCTCACAACCTCACCAGCAACTGTCATTTTTTGATTTTTTTATGATGGTCATTCTGACTGGTGTGCAGTGATATTTTATTATGGTTTTAATTTGCACCTCCCTGATGGATAGTGATGCTGCCAAGGATAAAATTGACAAGTGGCTTTAATTTATTTACTGTGCTAAATCATATTTGTCAATTAACAAGTATTATATAAGAACATTGACCAGCTTCCCACTTGCCTGCTGGTAGAGGTAAAGAGAGGGCTCTCTGGTGCTCTCCCATGTCTTAAACTCCCAGGTGGGTTAGAAAAGTGGAGCTCCCTTCCTTGAAAGAAAGGGATTAAAAATTCTTTTGCCACCATCCTGGTCTCTAAGATCAATGGCCACAGCATGTACTAGGAAGCAATATCTCTTGTGCCACTCACACTTTGATAAGCATCACATTCCTGTTTGCCTAATACTTAGAGCATGTTAAAATGGCAATGGTGAATTTAAAAAAAATGGTGGGAGAGAGAAAATATCCCAGAAATATAACATCTGCCTTTCTTTAAAAGTATATTTTATTGATTATGCTATTGTAGTTGTCCCATTTTTTTCTCCCATTTATACCCCTCCGCCCTGCACCCCACCACCTTCCAGCATCATCCCTCTTAGTTGATGTCCATGGGGTGTACATATCAGTTCTTCAGCCTCTGCATTTCCTCTACTATTCTTAACATCCCCCTGTCTATTTTGTGCCTACCAGTTATGCTTCTCAGTCCCTGAACCATTTTCCCCCTTTCACCCCTCTCCTCCCCACTGATAACCCCCCATGTAATTTCCACTGCTGTGGTTCTGTTCCTGTTCTAGTCGTTTGCTTAGTTTTTTTTTTTTTTTTTTTTTAGGTTCGGTTGTTGATACTTGTGAATTTGTTGTCATTTTACTGTTCATAGTTTTTGATATTTTTCTAAGATAAGTCCCTTTAATATTTCATATAATAATGGCTTGGTGGTGATGAACTCCTTTAACTTTACATTGTCTGGGAAGCACTTTATCTGCCCTTCCATTCTAAATGATAGCTTTGCTGGATAGAGTAATCTTGGATGTAGGTCCTTCCCTTTCATGACTTCAAATACTTCTTTCCAGCCCCTTCTTGCTTGAGAGGTTTCTTTTGAGAAATCAGCTGATAGTCTTATGGGAACTCCTCTGTAGGTAACTTTCTTCTTTCGTCTTGCTGCTTTTAAGATTCTCTCCTTATCTTTAATCTTGGGTAACTTAATTATGGTGTGTCTTTGTGTGTTTCTCCTTGGATCCAACTTCTTTGGGACTCTCTGAGAATCCTGGAATTGCATGTCTAGTTCCTTCACCAGTTTGGGGAAGTTTTCCTTCAATATTTGTTCAAGTAAGCTTTCAATTTCTTGCTCTTCCTCTTCTCCTTCTGGCACCCCTAGGATTCATATATTGGAATGTTTGAAGTTGTCCCAGCAGTTCCTTGGCCTCTCCTCATTTTTTGAATTCTTGTTTCTTCATTCTATTCCAGTTGGATGTTTATTTCTTCCTTTTGTTCAAAATCATTGATTTGAGCCCCAATTTCCTTCTTTTAACTGCTGTTGTTTTCTGTATATTTTCCTATGTTTCACTTTGTATAGCCTTCATTTCTTCCTTCATTTTGCAACCAAACTCAATCATTTCTGTGAGCATCCTGATTACCAATGTTTTGAACTCTGTATCTGATAGGTTGTCTATCTCCTCATTGCTTAGTATGGATAATTGAGAGATGGAAATAAGCATATTCAAGACTTACTTTCTTTTTTTTTTAAAGATTTTATTCATTTATTTTTAGAGAGGGAAGGGAGGGAGGGAGAGAGGGAGAGAGAGAGAGAGAGACATCAATGTGCGGTTGCTGGGAGACATGGCCTGCAACCTAGGCATGTGGCCTGACTGGGAATTGAACCTGCGATGCCTGGATCGCAGCCCGCGCTCAATCCACTGAGCTACACCAGCCAGGGCAAGACTTACTTTCAGAGTATTTATTTTAAAGATATTATGTGGAGACAACCTTCATATAAAACTATTATTAGGGTGCAGTTTATACAGAGAGGAAAGCAAACAAGATATGTTGAGTGACTTTCATTGAGTGGATGGTAGATTATGGGTGAGAAATGGGAAAGGTGGTTTGCCCATAGGGGAGATAAAAACAGTAGAATGGTATTTGGAAGGCTGCCAAGGACAAGTATCTATTTCACAATTTGTATGAAGGCTGGCTTTGCTTTTAGTGCCATTTGAATTGTTCATTTGGGTGATACTTTGATAGGGGAATGCATGGTAATTGTGGTGACTCAAGTTATCAGGTTGCTAATGAGAGACACAAATCTTTTTCTAGAAGCAGGTCCATCCTCCTGGGAAGATGTAATATGTAGGGTTGAAGATTGCACCATATAAATTAGTACTTGATTACAAGCTGCTTGTACTGTTCATTCACTGTTTTATTCTCTAATCTAATCAGCAAATATACTTTGAACCCTCTTAAGTACTATGTGTTGGTTCAATGGTGAACCATATCAAACTTGGTCCCTGAACTCATGGCACTTTAGTTCAGTGAGAGTTATTTGTATGAATATATAAATAATTACAAATTGATATAAGTGCTATTAGTAGGAAAAGTATCCACTGATTTCTTTTTTATTAACGATATAATGAGGTATAACTCAATACCATAAGATCCATCTATTAAACACTGATTTAAATAAAAAATCAGATCACGTGCCTTCTCTGGGTCAAATTCTTTAATGACTTTCTGTTGCTGTTGAACAAAGCTAAAATCCTTTTAGCAGGGCTACTATACCATTATGTAATCTGAATCTTGTCACTCACTCTATTCTAGCCAAAATTGCCTTCTGACAGTTCAGAGGTTATCAAGCTTTTCCTTTGCCTTGGTTATAATGTTCCTTATGCATTGTATGAACTTTCCCTGATTCTTCACATAACTGGATCTTTCTCACCATTCAGATCATTATTTCAAAGTCACCTTTTCTAAAAGGCCTTCTCTGGCCAAGCTATTTAGAGTACTGTATCTCCCAAATGCTACCTTCTCTTTACTCCCAGTCACAGCAGCTGTTATACCACCATGCTAACTATCATAATCTGTGTAAGTTGGTTTTGTCCAATACAATTATAAGGTTATTAAGAACATCTTCTGTTTTTGTTGCAATGGAGTGGATAAGATATTGGGCATATAAGTGGTATAGAGAAAATATAGCTTACTAGGAAGACTTTCTAAGTAGTATTATCCAAAGTGTGTGTGGAGGATCAAAGATGGCAGAGGAGTATGTAGAACTTACACTAACCTCCTCCAAGGACCAAACTGGAATTACAACGAAATTGTAGAGAAATCATCTGGAGTAACTGACTGAACACCAACTAGCTGGAGAAGAGCCTTGTAACCACAGACAGATGAAGAAGCCACTTCACCACAACATGACTGGTAGGCAGTGTGCATGAGATGCAAGAAGGTGGGCTGGACTACTATGGGTGGCAGCTGAAGTGCTGTAGAAATACTTCAGCAGCTAGGGGATTCCCCCTGGGAAGTATGGGATCTGAACCCCAAGCTGGGCTCCCCAGCCTATGTCACCAGAGCCATAAAGGAACACAGATAATACCTAGCGTAAAAAGTGGCAGGGTTTCCGTCAGGGAGAGATGGCTGGAAACACAGAGAACCTCTTGAAGGCTCCATGCACAAAAGTTCATTTGCAGCCACGTACCCTGTGTGCCAGCAAAGGAGGGCAGAATGGACTAGAGATGCTTGAGGACTGCCTGGGGTTTGTGGCTCTGGGGAGAGAACTGAGGGGACAGTTGCCATGATTTCTATGCTGAGTCATTCACATACTGCAGGAGCCATCCTTCTCAGGCAGAGCACTCCTCTCCAAATGGCATCAGCAAGAGGGGAAGCAATAGCCCTGCCCACAGGACTTAACTGCCCCATCCTGTGGGGCTTAAGCCTGGCAGCTGATTTCAGCTTGAGGCTATAATCACTAATCAGCTTAACAACTGATGTGGATCTCTGGGAACTCTGTGAGACTTCAGTTCACCCTCCCCATGTCCTGGTGCTGATAAAGGCTGGTCCTGGTGTTCAGTCTGGTTTTTTTTTTTTTTTTTTTTTGCACACAAACAGGACTATCAGAGGGAGCCACACACCATAGATCACTGATAGTTCCAAAGAAGTTGACCAGGGCCACTCACAAACACCATCTGACAAACGCCTATACTAGACTCTTTGCAAACCTACATAATATATAGAAACAAATACAAAGAAGCAGCCAAAATGGGAAAACAAAGAAAGAAACCCCAAACAAAAGAACAAGAGAATACTCTAGAAGAAGAACTGGATGAAATGGAGGCAATCATTTCATATCATTTATCAGATAGAGAGTTTAGAGTGATGATTATAAGGATACTCAACAGCATGAAAAAAGACATAGGAACCATAAAAAAGGACCACTCAGAAATAAAGAATGCAATATCTGAAATAAATAATACACTGAAAGGAATAAACAGTAGGTTAGATGAGGCAGAGTATCACATCAGTGATTTGGAAGACAAGATATAAAAAAACACCCAGGTAGATCAGAAAAAGAAAAAAGAATTCTAAAAAATGAGGAGAGCTTAAGAAACATGTTGGACAACAGGAACTGTAACACCATTCACATTATGGGAATACCAGAAGAAGAAACAAGCAAAGGATCAAGAAACTATATGAAGAAAGAATGACCAAAAACTTCCCTAATTTTATGAAGGAAAACATCACCTAAGTCCAGAAAGCTCAGAGAGTCCTAAACAAGTGGGGCCCAAAGATGTGTACACTAAGACACATCATAATTAAAATGACAAAGCTTAAAGACAAGGAGAGAATTCAAAAAGCTGCAGGGGAAATGCAGGTAGCTACATACAAAGGAGTACTGATTAGACTCATCTGATTTCTCAACAGAAACATTTCAGGACAGAAGGGAGTGGCATGAAATATTCAAGGTGATGAAAAGCAAGGACCTACAACGAAGGCTACTTTACTTAACAAGGCTATCATTTAAAATTGAAGGAGAAATAAGGAGCATCCTAGACAAGAAAAAGCCAAAGGAGTTTGTTAACACCAAATCATTATGGCAACAAATGTTTAAAGGCTTGCTTCTAGAAGAAGAAAAAGAGGGAAAAAACAGACAAAAATATTCTAACAATAAAATGGTGTTAAAAGCATATCTATCAATAATCACCTTAAATGTAAATGGCTTAAATGCTCCAACCAAAAGATATAGGGTAGCTGAATGGATAAGAAACTAAGGCCTATATATACATGCTGATTCCAAGAGACCCATCTTAGATCAAAAGATACACACAGACTAAAAGTAAAGGTAAAGAAAAAGATATTTCATGCAAATGGAAGGAAAAAATGCTGGGGAAGCAGTACTTATATCCAACAAAATAGACTTTAAAAATCAAGGCTATAGTAAGAGACAAAGGAGGACACTGCATAATGACAAAGGGAACAATCCAACAAAAGGATGTAACTCTAGTAAACATTTACACACCCAACATAAGAGCACCTAAATATGTGAAGCAAATCTTGATGGACATAAAGGGAGAGATTGACAGAAATAAAGTCATAGTTGGGGATTTTAACACTCCATTGACTTCAAAAGATAGATCTTCCAGACAGAAAATCAACAAGTAGACAGCAGCCTTAAATACACACTAGATCAAATGGGCTTAATTGATATTTTCAGAGCATTGCATCCCAAAGCAGCAGAATATACATATTTTTCAAGAGCACATGGAATGATTTTTAGGATAGACCACATGTTAGGACACAAACAAGTCTGAATAAATTTAAGGAGACTGAAATCATATCAAACATATTCTCAGACCACAATGCTATGAAACTGGAAATCAATCACAAGAAGAACACTGAAAAACCTGCAAATGACATGGAAGCTAGACAACATGTTGTTAAACAATGAATGGGTCAACAGTGAGATGAAGGAAGAAGTCAAAAGATATCTTGAAACAAATGAAAATGAGGACAGAAGAACCTAAAATATGTGGGACACTGGGATTGCAATCCTAAGAGGGAAATGCAAAGCATTACAGGCCTGTTGCAAAACAAACAAGAAAAAGCTCAAATAAACAATCTAGGTTTACACTTAAAGCAACTTGAAAAAAGACAAAGTGAGTAGAAAGAAGGAAATGATGCAGATCAGAGTAGAAATAAATGAAATAGAGTCTAAAAAATTATAAAAGTCAATGAATCCAAGAGTCATTTTTTTAAAAGATAAGCAACATTGACAAACCTTTAACCAGACTCCTAAAGAAAAAAAGAGAGAGGACCCAAATAAATAAAATCAGAAATGAAAGATGACAAATAACAACTGACATTAAACAAATAGAAAGAATTGTAAGGAAATATTATGAACAACTATATGTCAACTAACTGGACAACCTGGACAAATTGGATAAATTTGTAGAAACACAATTTTCCAAAAGTAAATCAGGAAGAATCAGAGAATTTGAATAGACAGATTACACCTCATGAAATTGAAGCAGTGATTGAGTAAAAGATAGAAAATTTTACTTTAACAACAATTAAAATAAAATAAAACCTCCCAAGAAACAAAAGGCCTGGACTAGATAGCTTTATAGGCGAATTTTGCCAAATATTCCAGGAAGAACTAACACCTCTCCTTCTCAAACTATTTCAAAAATATTAAAAGGAGGCAAGGTTCCTAAGCTCATTTTATGAGACCAGAATTGTCCTATTTCCAAAATGAGATAAAGACACCACAAAGAAAGAAAATTATAGGTCAACATCCCTGATGAACATAGAGGCTAAAATCCTAAACAAAATATTAGCAAAATGAATACAGCAATGCATCAAAAATATCAGACACCATAATTAAGTGGGATTTATACTGGGAATGCAAGGTTGGTACAACATTTGACAATCAATAAATGTGTTTATAAACATAAACAAAGTGAAAGATAAAAACCACATGACCATTTCAATAGATGCAGAAAAAACATTTGATGAAATCCAGCACCTATTTATGATAATGACTTTCAGCAAAGTCGAATTAGAGGGAATATACCTAAACATAATAAAGGCCATATGTAACAAACCCACTGCCAGCATCATATTCAACAAGCAAAAACTACAAGCTTTCTCTTAAGAACAGGAACAAGACTGGGATGTCTGCTTTCACCTCTCTTATTCAACATGGTACTGGAAGTCCTAGCTGCAGCAATCAGACAAGAAGAAATAAAAGGCATCCAAATTGGAAAGGAAGAAGCAAAACTGGTTATTTGCAGGTGACATGATACTGTCCATGAAGAACCCAAAAGATTCTACCCAAAACTACTAGATCTGCTTTTTGAACCAGCAATTCCACTGTTAGGATTATATCCTAAGAACCCTGAAACACCAAAAGAACCTATGAACCCCAATGTTCATAGCAGCACAATTTACAATATCCAAGTGCTGGAAGCAACCTAGGTACCCATCAGTAAATGAATGGATCAAAATACTATGGTACATTTACACAATGGAATTCTATGCAGCAGAAAGAAAGAAGGAGTTTCTACCCTTTGCAAAAGCATGGATGGAACTGGAAAAGCATTATGCTAAGCAAAATAATCCAGGTGGTGAAAGAAAAATACCATATGATCTCACCTTTAACAGGAACCTAATCAACAAAACAAACAAACAAGCAAAGTATAACCAAAGACATTGAAATAGAGAACAGGCTGACAGTGACCAGAGGGGAGAGGGGAGGGAATTTCAGGGGAAAAGGGGAAGGGTTTGCAGGAGCAAGTATAAAGGACACATGGACAAAAACAAGGGGGGGGGTGGAAACAGCAGGGAGGTGGGAATGGCTTGGGGGATGGGTTGGGAATGGGGTAAAAGGCAGAAAACTGTACTTGAACAACAATTAAGATAAAAAAAAACCTACTAGAACTGAATAATGAATTCAGCAAAGTAGCAGGATACAAAATTAATATTCAGAAATCAGTTGCATTTCTGTATGCCAATAATGAACAAATAGAAAAGGAAATTAAGAAAACAATCCCATTAACAATTGCTTCAATAAGAATAAAACATCTAGGAATTAACCTAACCAAGGATGTAAAAGACCTGTACTTGGAAAATTATAAGACACTGAAGAAAGAAATTGAGGAAGATACAAATAAGTGGAAGCACATACTGTGTTCATGGATAGAAAGAATTAACCTCATTAATATGTCCATGCTACCCAAAGCAATCTATAGATTCAATGTAGTTCCTACCAAGATTCCAATGACATATTTCATAGAACTAGAACAAATATTTCAAAAATTTATATGGATTTACAAAAGGCCCTGCATAGCATCAGTGATTCTGAGAAAGAAGAACAAAATTGGAGGAATCACGCTACCTCATATCAAACTATACTACAAGTCCATATTAATCAAAACAGTCTGGTACTGGCATAATAACAGACACATAGATCAATGGAACAGAATAGAGTTCCCAAAGATAAACCCACACGTTTATAGTCAATTAATATGGACTATATTAATTGAGTAAGCAATTAATAGAGTAAGCAAACACATACAATGAGCTAATGATAGTGTATTCAATAAATGGTGTTGGGAAAATTGGATAGATACATGCAGAAAAATGAAACCTGACCACCTTTTTACACCACACACAAGAATAAATTCATAATGGGTTAAGGACTTAAATGTTAGACCTCAAACCAAAAAAATAGTAGAAGAAAACAGGCACCAAAATCTTGGATATTGCTTGTAGCAATATTTTATCAGATATATCACCCTGGGCAAGGGAAACGAAATAATAAACAAATGGGACTACCTCAAACTAAAAAGTTTTTGCATAGTAAAGGAAATCATCAACAAAATAAAAAGACAACCCAGGAATGGCAGAACATATTCACCAATACATCTGATAAAGGGTTAATATCCAAAATCTATAAATATTTTACAAAACTCAACACACAAAAAAGAAATAACCTAATTAAAAAAAATAGGCAAAAGACCTAAATAGGCACTTCTCCAAAGAGGACATACAGATGGCCAATAGACATATGAAAATATGCTCAACATTACTAATCATCAGAGAAATGCAAATTAAAACCACCATGAGATATCAACTCACACCTGTCAGAATGGCCATTATCAATAAATCAACAAACAACAAGTGCTGTTGAGGATATGGAGAAAGGGGAACACTTTTGCACTGTTTGTGAGAATGCAGATTGGTGCAGCCACTGTGGAAAACAGTATGGAATTTCCTCAGAAAACTAAAAATGGAGCTGTCTTTTGACCCAGCTATCCCATTTCTGGGAATATATCTGAAGATACCCAAAACTCTAATTTGAAATAACATAAGCACCCCTGAGTTCATTGCAGCATTGTTTACAGTCACCAAGATACGGGAGCAACCCAAGCATCCATCATTAGATGAGTGGATTAAATAAGAATTTTTTAAAACATGAAATACCTGAGTATTTAGTCAGGGTCACTGACCTCTTTTCCTTTAGATTGTCAAATAAAAAATGACAACATCCAACACAACAATAGCTGTCTGGTGTGAATGAATAAAAATTATATCTTTTGTCAGATTGGCAAAAATATATTTTTGGTGTGTTATAGAATATTAGTAATTAGTCTATGTGTGCCATGAGATTACAAAGGTTGAGAATTGCTGTTTTATTTTTATTGATCCTTTAGGTCTTCATTTCTCTTACAACTTAACTAAGGTACTCACACACCTTTTGGGTTTTGCCCACCTGGGCTGATTTGAAGTTTGCCTTATGAGTTTATATGAACAAGGACAATAGCATTTTGTTCCTCTGTTTATGCCCTGGTGTTCACCCAGCTACCCCTAGCCTTCCCTAGTGCAAATTGACCCTCCATGAGGAAGAAATGTAAAGCTGGAAGTAATCTTGGAAGTATTTTACAAATTTTAAACATTAATATACCACCTTTATGGTTTTGTTTTGTTTTTGCTGTAGGTGGAATATCATTTACCTTATATATTTCTTTACATTGACTAAGTTTTTAAACCTAGATGCCTACTTTAGTTTCATTCTTAAAAGTGGTATCTGTAGCCCTGTCTGATGTGACTTAGTGGATTGAGTGCTGGCCTGTGAGCCAAAGGGTCACTGGTTCGATTCCCAGTCTAGGGCACATGCCTGGGTTGCAAATCAGGTCCCCAGTGGGGGCTGTGCGAAAGGCAACCACACATTGATGTTTCCCTCTCTCTTTTTTTCCTTCCCTCTCCTCTTTAAAAATAAATAAAATATTTTTAAAGTGGTTAAAATGGTAAATTAGAAAAAAAGAATGATATTTGTAAAATCAAAGAATTGATGGGATAGTCATCTTTTTCTAATACACATTTAATATAAATTCAAAACCAATTAGTTTAAGAAGTTTTGCTATGTACTACCTAAAATTATCTCATGTACAAATAGCACATTTTGGGAAATAGTGATCTGGTCTAACTGTGCACTTCACAGGTTAAGAAACAGCTTCAGATAAGTTTGGTTTGTCACAAGGTTAGTTAGATGAATTCTTGGGATTTACACCTATTTCCTAACTCCTGGTCTACTGCCTTTTTCATTATGCCTAGGGTTAATATAGTGTTCTGCACACTAGTAGTAACATATATGAGATAATTAAATCACAACATATAACATGCCTGGCAATGCAGTATTAAAGGATTCTGATCCAGGACCTTACCATGAAAGAAATGAGGTTGTTTGACTGACAAATTTTATAAATGTGGGTTACCTCTAGTACTTGAATAGAGAAACATTACCACCTTAGGGAGAGTCCTAAAAGAGAAAACAACAATTAGTCATGAAACCACCCATAACAAGAAATGATATCACCAACTGATACAGAATTTGTAAGATACTTACTTGCTCTATTAGGATGTTTATTTCTGACCTGACCAGATAACATCTCTGGCCTGTGCTCCTGATGGAATCTTTTGTTTCTTCCAGGGATTTCAACAATTTAAAACTTTCTGCAGCTTGTTGTCCACTGTGACATGTACATCCTGATATGTGAAACCCTTTGTTGAAATATTCATGGTCTATTCAAATCTTCTCATTTGAGGATTGCTACCAGGGTAGGTACATGTAAAAACACGTAGAAGTCTTTGCCAGATTCTTGGCGCTGAGTAGCAAAGGGAACACAGGGCTCTGGTGCAGGTAATTCCAGAAAGCTTAGGTAAACAGTGTTACTGTTTTTGACTTTGCATTTGTAGAAGAAGGCAGTGGTTCTGCGCTGTTGTTACGTGAAGACTCAGGTTGGAATTCATTCCCCCGTATATACCATAGGTCCTTAGCTTTCATCCAATGGGCTCATCTTGAAAGGCCACATGGCTCATCTTGAAAAGAAACATCTTAGATCCACTTACCATTTTTTGATCATGTAAATGCCTTCTGAATAGTTTCGGTTTGGTGTGTGTGTGTGTGTATGTGTTTGGTGGAGAGGTTTAGGGTATTTTTAGTTTGTTTAAAAAAATCTGGAAATGATGGTAGGGATAATCTGTCTCATCAGAGATCAGCAAAATTTCCTATCTCTATTGCCCATATGCAATGTGATGTAGAGTACCAGACTTACAGAAACACAAGGCTGTGTCAAATGAACAGAAGGTCACTAGAGGAAGAGAACAGGTGGCAACTCAAAGCATAGTGATGGATTAATGTATTCATTACCTAGACTGACATGACACTATACATTACATTTTTTTCTCAGGGAGCAGACTTTGCTTGTTCTTGCAGTAGGTATCCTCCCAAGGTTTCATAATTCTGAGTTCTGTGTTAGGCATTCAGTTTATCATTCTTTTCCCTACTCTTATTGTAGTGATTCTCTCTTGCAGTTCTGTCACTCCACAGCCTTACATTTCTGTCACATCTGAGTCTCAAAGTTGAAAGCAGAGCTCACCTGAAGGATTGTCAGTAGTATCATGGAAGTCTAGAGTGGGAAATTCTAGAGTGGGAAAAGTTTTTAATAGATCATCTGGTCATCTTAGGCCAACTGAGACAGCCATTGACGTGATTGGCTCAGATATCCCTTTAAGACAAAACCTATATTCAGGAGTTGATTTAGATGAGTATCCAGCTTCAGGTGCCGTTAGGATCTGCCTCATCTTTCAAATGGAAGGTGTGCTTCTTGGGCAGCTTCCAGCCAATAGCTAAGCCAAGTAGGGGTGTACAATGGCTTGCCATTTGGGGCCAGCATGGGGTTCTACTATGTTCAGTCTTTGTACAGGAGTTCCCAGTTGTGCTTGCCATGACTGTCTTCCATTCCCTTTCCTTTGCTGATATCAGACTTTATTGTGGTCTGAAGCTCTCCCTGCCTAGTTGTGTTTCTCTACCTTTTATTTTTCACAGGTATTACTCTCAATAAATGTCTTGTACTTCTAATTATAACTTAGCATCTGTTTCCAAAGGACCCAACCAATACATTAACAACTCTCCAAACTTACCAAGATACCATAGCTAGCTAGTAGCAAAGTCAGTATAACAACTCAAACCTTCTGACTCCAGGTTCAATGTTTTCCCAAACTCCAGTGGTCCAAGTACCACCACAATCATGTATACAATAAAACAAAACAAAACAAAACAAACATTTTGTTACTGTTTATCCACCGTGTCATTATTTATGTGACATATTTTTTAAAGATTTTTTTAAAGATTTTATTTATTTATTTTTAGAGAGGGAAAGGAGAGAGAAAGAGAGAGAGAGAGAAACATCAATGTGCAGTTGCTGGGGGCCATGGCCTGCAACCCAGGCATGTGCCCTGACTGGGAATTGAAGCTGCGATGCTTTGGTTTGCAGCCCGCGCTCAATCCACTGAGCTATGCCAGCCAGGGCCTTTATGTGACATATTAAAAATTATTTTACTTGTTATTAAATCTCTACTTTAGCCCTATATGAAGTAATAGTATTGATAAAATTTGGATTTTGAGGTACTAGTTTCACATTTTTCTAATACATATTAGATAAATATAATGCCATTACAATAAAAAAGTTTTTGTGTGTACTACCTAAAGTCATATCATTTATTTACTGTCAGCGATAGGTGAACCCTAGGACTTAAAGGCAGAGTGGAAGGAAAAGGTAGAGGGAGGAAGGAAGGAAGAAAGGAAAAAAGAAAAGGGAAATATTTATTGGTGAGGAAGAAATGGTAAAAACCCATCAATAACGGCCTCAAGTGCCTTGCTGTGACCTCCATCTTTCCTGCCAAGCTCTGGTTTAATCTTTAGTGAGTCAACAAATATTCTTTACTTTTGGTTGCCTAAAAACAGATTGAACGTATTCAGATGTAAATTAAGAATCAAGATCTCTCCTTCTAGAAGAGTCAATTCATTTTTTCCTAAATTGGACTGAAATGGTCCACTTCCCACAATTTATCAGAGAAGAAGCACACCACATTTCAAAGCAGTAGCTCTAAACTTCATCTTATAAAGTATTTGAGTGTATGCACTTCCTAAGAAAACAAGGTTTAAGTAACATTTTCTTTCTTATTTTAAAAATATTCATTATTAAACAAAATAAGATTTTTCTTGATTTAAGAAATCTAAGGATATAATTACAATAATCTTTCAACTTTGTTACCATTCTTTTGGTTTAAGAGCTCTGTAATGATTATGATTCTATTGTGCTAATGAAACAAAATTGAGGTAAGAAATTATGTTATATAGTAATTTAATAGATTCCTAGTATCAGAGTGATAATTTAACATTCCTCTTTTGTTTCACAGAGATGGTATTACTCAGAACTTCTGCCAAAAACATATTACTGATTTAGAAGCCATTTTATTCACTCCTAAACCAACTGTTCTTTTAGAGAAAGAAAAGCTATAAACTAACCTAAAGGAAATACTAGCTTTTAGAATGTCACAAATTTTAAAGGCATGGGAAGTTTGAAGGTGAAAATTCAAGTTGTATCTTACTATAAGTAGAAAGGTGGCTATACACTTAATATTCCATGTTAAACCTGTTTATGGCATCTGGTTTGAAAAGATTTGGTAGGGGTCTACTTCAGGAAAGACAAATCCAGCACTGATATGCAGGTACACTTGAAATAATTAGGGAAAGAGTCAGTTTCATTTGTCTTCATACCTTGTTTTACATTTCAAACCTAGGTAAAATGGTTTACATTTCAAATCCAAACCAAAGCTAAGAATAATCAGTGAAAAATAATATAAAATTATTATTATTTTTATTTTTTAAAGATTTTATTTATTTAGTTTTAGAAAGAGGGGAAGAGAAGGAGAAAGAGAGGGAGAAGGAGAGAAACATGACTGTGTGGTTGCCTTTTGCATGCCCCCAACTGGAGACCTGGCCCACAACCCAGACATGTGCCCTGATGGGGAGTGGAACTGGTGACTTTGGTTCACAGGCCAGCACTCAATTCACTGGGCTACACAGCCAGGGAAAAATTATTATTTTTAAATGAGAAAATATAAGGTTCATGCCTAAAACAGAAACAGCACAATTGAAAACAAGCTATTATATTCAGGTTTCGGTATTTACTGACTAATTTTTGCAAACATGTAGAGAACAAATTAGGTACTTCATGTATTTCTTTTTTGGATGATTATAGATGACACAAAGTAAATACAATATATTGCCCTGGGAAAAGTAAACTCTGCTTGTTCTTACCAAGTTAGCAAGCATGTAGTGGTAACCTCTTGAATGTTTCCCCAGAATCACAACCTGCAGAAATAATAAGAAATATTGTTTATTCAAGAAGGATATTTTCAATTGCACAATCAATGTGATGGCTAGAACAAATTACTTTTAAATCATCAACAAAGTGTTAGGTCTTTATACAGTAAAATCACAGTTAATTGGACCAGATTTCACTTTCAGGCAGATAGCACAGGAAGAATTGGTAATATCAAAGTTAAAAATGTCAACAAGGGAAAAAAGCTCTCTAAATTTCCAGGTCAGTGGCATCGCTGTCACTTAAAATAGATGGCAAAGCAACAAAGCTGATGATCTCCAACCCATGAACTGAATTTCTGTACTTAGCTGTTGAGATGGCAAGTGGGCTGAACTTTGCATACAAATTAGAAAATAGAATGTACAGTACATTTTTTTCTTATCTGGAATGCTTAGGGAATAGAACAGTCAAAGAATGGGGTTAATGGGATTTTGAGGTTAATTGAGGTTGCTTTCACTTATTGAAAACTTTTCTAAAATGCTTGTCTTCTTTTTCCTGCCTTAATACCAAAAACTTGTGACCATCTGTGCATCTTCAGGGGCTGAATGTGATGCCTTAGGACAATGGGAAAAGGAATTTTCCTTTAGGGGACATTTGACAATGCCTAGAGACATTTTTGGTTGTCACATCTGGGAGAGGTGACTAGCATCTAGTGGGGAGAGGCAAGAGGTGCTTCTGAACATCCTACAATGCACAAGAGAGCCCCCACAACAAAGAATTATCCAGCAAAAAATGTCAGCAGGATTGAAGGTGAGAAGCTCTGCCTTAGGGTCATCATTGTTATTGTAATTTTTATGACTGACTGTACTAATAATAAATAGCCTTACAATTTAAAAAGTTCCTTTTTACTATCTCACAATATGCAAGTGGACTGAATATTTTCCAACAAAATGTATTGGTTGGCAATTGGAAGTTCTGACTAAATACCTGGCATAAGCTTATTTCCAGGTAGTTGAGTAGTACAAAAATTCTGGTTAATTGAGAATTTTATAAAATGACACTTTATTGAATATTGACTATGTGCAAAATACTATGCTGAAAGCAGGGAGTGGGAATGAGGAGAGGGGTAACATAGAGGTTAAAGACACAGCCGGATGCAGAATCAGGTTTTGTACAGGCCCAATGCTAATACCACTTTGGGAGTCCTCTCTAAGAAAAATAATACAAAATTAGAAATACAATATTTTCAATAAGGCCTGGGAAAGAACCTGTGCAAGTAAGAGGCCATTAAACCTAAGCTTCATGATAAGTTCCATTCTGGACACAGCTGTCAAAAGGTTTAAAAACTACTTGTGAAGACAATAAACTTGTATACATACCAAGCCAGAACTATATGTAAAAGGCAATAATAATAATAATAATAATAATAATAATAATAATAATAAAAACAACTACCCTTAATTGAGTGCCTAATATATTCTAGGCACTGTGCTTGGTGCTTTATGTGTATTTAATCCCTAGAAAAATTTAACAGATTAAGTATCATTAGTTTCATATTACAGATGAGGAATCTCAGCTAAACAAAGTTTAAGTGATTTGCCCAAGGCCACACAGCTAGGAAGTAGGAAAGCTAGATTTAAAACCTGGGTCTGTCTGTCTCTAGAACCCATATTCCTGGCAGTACATTACATGCTTTCTTAAGATGTACTAAATGTCAAATACCAATAACTGCTCTTGGTTCTGAGAGAAGAGGAAGAAGAGGTGGAGTGGATAGGGAAGGCTTTCCTGGAGGAGATGAGGTTCAAGCTGGCCCAGAAGTGGAAACATATATTCAGATATCATGCTGACATTGGAAGACCAAATCATTTCAAAGGGGGAGAGAGAGAGAGACAGACAGACAGGTAGATAGAGAGAGACAGACGGGTAGACAGAGAAAGACAGACAAGTGAAAGCACTTTTTTCAATTAATTTAAAATATAAACCACATTTCTGACTGATTATTTATAAAAGAAATGAAAGGTTAATGAATGGCTTGAGGAGGTGATTTTTCATGCTGCTATGACACAAAATGAGCTGTTAGATATCTGCTGGGATGTATTCTTCTGTGTTCGCTTGTGAGACACATCCTTACTGGTGACATTTGTTAACTTTTCATGGCAAGTTGGGACCATACATTTGTTAAATTTTTAATTCACTGACAATCCTCAACATAATAAAATCAGATGGTTTTGAAATCTGCCAGAATATTGAGCAAGATTCTTAAAGACATCTGGCAGGGTCTGGAGAGAAATAAAAACGCAAGCTCAAAGGAAACAGAGTAAGTCTTTCTCACCACTCCCAAGGCTTAGTGTCTTTGTGAACATGGGAAAGATGAGAAAAAAAAAACATGGAAAACATTAGTGTTGTGAGAAGGGCCCTCAATGATACCCCAGGAGCCCAACCTTATCATGTACTTATTATATAACTGGTGGCAAATCATTCAACATTCTCCATGCTCCATTTCCTTATCTGTAGTCTGGAGCAATGAGCTTGACCCTTCCTAACTCAGCAATATTGTCTAGATGAAACTGAATAACATCTAGAAAGGTGTTTGAGATATGCATTGTGCAATTATGTGATGTCAAATAACTTTGGGAAGGGGTTATTCACTAAGATATTTTTTAGGTTCAGAAAAACTTGAAGCTATGGGGATATTTGCTTTAGGCCATGCCCATATGGTCTGTTCAGAACAAATACATTTATTTGAAGGTAGCCCTCTGACAACATCATCCTTTCAAACTTAGCTTAAACTGGAAGAGATGGGAAAGTTATCTTAAGATAGAAACCTTTAGATGTCACAAGGCTGCTGCCTTGAAGGCCGTAATTATTTCTTCATCCTTACTTTCAGTGACTTCTTAACTCGTGTATTTAACACACAGTTCTTACCAATCTTGGTTTCTCAGTTCACAGTAAATTAAAAGCTGCAAATTAGAAGGGTTGTACATGGAGGGAGGGGTGATTTTAGAAAGAGATACATCACCAGCAGAAGAAGTGAGAGACTGGCTTAAAGGAGCAGGGAGGGATTTTTTTTTTTTACTGCTGATATGTTTGCTGTGAATGCCTGAATTGTCAGAGTATGACTTATTGCTTTCAATAATTCCTGCTAGGAAAAAAAAAAACAGTGATATGTACCACACTTGTTAGCAAAGTTTTCTATCAGAAATGCTCAAAGTCTCAATATGTAAGAGAGTACACTTCATTTATCTTGAAATCTTACTTGGGGCAGCC
This sequence comes from Tonatia bakeri, assembly GCA_004024845.1. Lineage (NCBI taxonomy): Eukaryota > Metazoa > Chordata > Mammalia > Chiroptera > Phyllostomidae > Tonatia > Tonatia bakeri. The sequence goes on along the minus strand of PVIA01012617.1, from coordinate 18,212 downwards.
ATGATCCTATTGACATGAACTGAGGGAAGCCTCACTGCAAAAAGTGTCATTTTACTTATGGTCATGCCCTTTTTTTTGTATTTTTGGTGCAGAAATTGTTGGAGTAAGGATGGGATAGGTAGGTTATGCATTATATGGTGTACAAAAGAACTAGTTAATGGGAGTGGTTTTTCAGTTTATCCTAAATCTTTATTCTTGCCATCTGTTCTACATGAACAAGACATAAATTGTACCTTCAGTTACTTAATGACTCTGTTAACCAAGAGAATATTCAGCTTTGCTTTTATAATAATTATAATAGCTTTCTAAATTAGTTTCAGAACTTCAAGTATAAAAGCTGTTTAACAGTCTACTCTGATATTTAAGAAGGAAATACCAAGTTTCCAAATACAAGCACTGTATTTACTGTGCCTTTGTAAGATTTGTTGGAGATGATGTATGGCTTGATACAATGGCAGATATGATAAATGCAATAAGGGGAAATGGATGAAAAATAGATAAAATTTATTATTAAGGAAATTTATTTTTACCCTTACAAATAGGACCCGAGAGAAAAAAATGCCAGTCTTCATTCTCTGAAACTTACACTACAGTTTCCTTTGTAGAAGAAAAAGTTCTTACATACTAACACACTGGGTTGTGCATATATGAGAGCATTAAATTATTTCTTAAAGAAGTCGGTGAATGATAGTTGACCCATTTTGGGGAGACTTCCCCTTATATTAACTCCCCCATCCACTTATCTGTGAAATTGGGGGCTGGGTATGACCGAAGAGTTAAAAATAATTCAGAAATTGTTAATTTGTTTTTTTTTATGTAAGAGGCCCTTTCTTTTCCAATTTAATGCTTATTCTAGACATTTTTATAATTTTATAAAATTTGAAGTTAAATTACTCCACAACACTACATGAGGGAGGCCTACAGACCCTTTGGGAGCAAAATCATCTTTTTTTTTTTGTGGTTACACAGCAATGTGAATGTATTTAATATCATTTAACTATACACTTAAAAATGATTAAGATGGTAAAGTTTATGTTATGTGTATTTTACCATAATAAAAATATTGGGAAAAATATCTCAAGGAAAGCAAACCTTTTTTCTATGCTCACACAAAAAAAAATTGTGTGTGTAAAAGTGTCTGCGTTTTTCCCCCTTCGAGCTATCTGGTTGCAGATTAGCTTATTTACAGACCAAAGTATCTCCAGGTTTGAATTTTCTACATCAGTGCCAAAAAAGTATCTATGTATAAAGATTGATCTGGCTTTGAGTACAAAACATGCCTTGCCATTTACCTTAATCTGTTTCTCTTTGGTTTAGGGACCTGAGAATGTTTGGGGGGCTGAGGGGAGAAATGGGGAAGGTTTCTGGTTTTCATTCACCAGATTTACCTATTGCATAGGTACTTTTTCTTTAATAAAAAGCTATTAGCCAACATACCTGGTGCTCAAAGAGAAGACATTTTTAAATCTCTCCCTTTCCTGCTTCCTTAGTTAAAAAAGTTGTTGTACGGCAACCTATCTAATTTCACACTACTGTTGGGAGTTAAATTGTGGTATGGTACAGAAACCAGCCTTAGAATACGTCATATTTCCCAGAAGAAATCTCCCATCAGGTATGATAAAAAGTGTTAATTTTCTTGAATGAAAAGCGAAAGTACTAAAGTGCTTTGGTCTTAGTAAACATATATCAGAAGTCAATTCCATTAGAATTATTTTTTAATAATCTCAATTTGCACACACATGCTCTCTCCTATAACCAAATGACAGTGCTTAACATTGCAGTCATCTGACTTGAATAAATGTGCTGGGTTAGTGAGGCAGAGAAGAGCCAATCACCTGTTGCAAAGTCAGCCCAATGGCAGTGGGGGTGGGGCTGGTACAGATTAGGAAGGAATGGCTGACACTTTTCATAAAGAAGGAAAATGGGAGTATAATTAAGAAATTTCATCAGTGCTTATGCTGTCTACAGGGGAAGCTTATGCAGAGAGAAGGCAACTGAGTAAGGCATCAAATAAAATGCTAGGATGTGAGGATTAAAGGACAAGAATTTCAACAAAGAACATGTCTTTAGGAAGTACCACTTCCCAGACCTTAATATTGCATTCACTATGACTAAATGGAATATGTGGAACATTTAATGTTACATAGTGGGAAAGGCAAAGAGTACAAATAAGAGACAATAAATGGTCACAAGTAAGTTAAAAGAGTAATGGTCTTTTTAACCAGGAAGATTATTCTTCCTCCTAGGGATAAGGGACCATTTTAATGCATGTTGATCTTGGTGGGAACACCTCATTTTATTAACTCTAAAATAGTATTTCTCAAATTTCATCCCTTCACAGACTTCCTTAATGGTTTATGTCCTAGCCACATACCATAATACTATTATTTACTTAACATTTTTCTTTATAGATACTTCTTCAATTTAGCCACATCCAAAGCAATAACATCTGTAAAACTACAGACAGGAAAATAAATACAGTTGTATGAAAATAAAATACATTCACCCAGATGCCCCTGAAAATTCTCTGATGTATCCCCAGGGATGGTGGGAAATTTGCCTTAAAGCTGTTGTATCTTTAGGGAAGAGAATGCAGAGCATGTCTTCCTGTCCTGATAAAATAAGGTTAATTTGGCTTATGATTCAGATCTTAAGAGTATCTCTACCTACTTTGAAAGGTTCATGAGTCTTTTAAGGGAGAAAAATAATGGACAGTGTTTGGGAGGTAGCAAATAATGCTGGGACTGGGTACAATGACAAATCTGGATACTTACAAAAACATTGTGTAAGGCAAATTACACGTACTGCCTCACCTGGGAAGCTCAGCAGCTTTTATCAGCTACAGTTGTTGGTCATGAGGGCAATAATAAATACTTAAAACACCTGGATCTTTCTACCAGCTGACTTTCCATAAAATGATGCATTTCTAGACACCGTGCGTTTTCGTAGAGTAACTCATCTAGAAGACCTTCCACAGTACCCTATTTATACTTGGAAATATTCTAGATATTTCTTCATGGAGGCCAGGTAGGAGTGATTTTAATTAGTACTCATCCTACAATAATACAGTGGAGAGACTTTTATAGCCTCTCTGCATTTTGTATTGGCTATCCCCCCAGATTAGTGATTATTTATTTTAAACAATACATTTTAAATAAGTGTTTTCATGTATTCTTTTATGAAATTTACTGTCAACTATTTTATGTTCACACAGCAACTTTTGTTTGAAAAATTCAACTTTATAATAAATATCAAATTGTATCTTTTTTCTCTGTAGATTTTGTAAAATTATTTGAGCCCCAAACACTTTAATCCTGAATTTCTGACTAAGACCCAGTGGAAGGGCTATATGAATGGTGAGTAGAAGGCTTCGTGGTATCAGTGGACTCATTACTTGGATTAAAAAAAGAAATGGCAATATCTGACATACAACTGGGTAGTCACTCAAATATGTGTTGTTTCCAGCCACAAGCAGTTTGAAATAGGTGGAATAATGCAGGAAGTCTTTCAATGACCCAGGAATCACACTTTTCTATCTTTAGGTATTTGTTGGTATCAACAACTCTAGCATCACAACTAACTTGGCAACTTTTAGTGATGAAACTTGTAAGAGTCTAAATGAATCACCTTTAAAGCTTAGAAAAAATATATATTTATTAAAGGTGATGTTCTAGAAGAAGCCATGAACCTTGAAGTCAGATGGTTCTGGATCAAACTTTGCCATTTACTTATTGCTGCGTGCAAAATTGAACCATGGATGATTGGGTAGAATATTAGAGACCCAGGTTCAGTCCAGAATAATAGAGCCTCCAAATTGGGAGGGGAGAGGAAGAAACATGTGAAGTAGGGATTTGGAGAATTGGAGTTTTCCTTAGAATGCCCTGGTTTTGGCTTTGTGAATGTGTTTTCTGTTTGTGCAATGCTTCCACCATTTGATACTGTAATCTGTTTGTTGAAGGAAGTTATTGAACATGTTTATATATTCTAATAAAAGTAAGTGTCTCTCAGAAAAGCCATTGTTTTGGGGAGGCCTTTGATTTTCTGGATAGTTGCTTACTTGGCAGGTTTCTGGGAGCCATGCCATTTAAGTATATCTCAATATGCAAATGCATGACAAATGATAGAGGCTTAGTTCATGGGAGGCAAAACATAGAATCCTAATTTGCAAATGTTTGGTTTGGTCTTTCACTCTTGCTGTTTGAATTTGGCATTATCTTCCCCACTCTGATAGCTCATTCACCTTTCTGATTACATTGACAAAATAGCAGTTCTAGCACTCTAGGCAGAATTCCAGACTTTCAGCCAAAAATAGGGGGCTCCTGAAAGCTGATTATTAAATAGTCAGGAATTTTATGAGTCAGTTATTAAAGCATTAGTAGCTTGAAACTGGCCACGGTGGGAGTATTTACACTACAGAAATCAGCCAACACTACAAATCGGGGCTCCCCCCATCCTTTCCTTGAGAACCAGTTTACCAGTACACCACTGGACTCAGAAGAAATAGGGACTGAAGTCCCTAGTGGATAGAAGGATTGCTTCTCTTAACCATATTTCTTTCTGTTTCAATGAACATTTCTTGAGTTCCTGGTCTGTGCTAATTTTGGGGTAAGACACTGGGGAGAAAGAAGTCACCAAAACCTGTCCTATCCTGGAGGATCTCATCATTGGAGTAGGAATGACTAACAAGTTAACAGACAAATATAACCCAGTGAGAAAAGTGTGGGAACAGAAATATGTACAAGGTACAACTGAGGAGAGAATGATTAACACATAATCTGCTGTAAAGTACTTTGTCTCCAACTAAAGACCTAAAGAATTTTTTCCTTTGGTTATTATAAGTGGAAACCTAAAAAACAGGTAACTTAAAGATAACATGATTTTGAAAACAATGAGATATGTATTTCAGAAAACGATTTCTCTTGATTTCAGGAGAGTCTTACTGTTTTACAGTGCTTACATGCTTAGAGGAAAGATTTTTATTTGGACCAACTATAGGTATTTGTTGTGATGGTAGTCAGAGCTGCTCCATAAGAAATTGTGACTGAAATGATTGGTGGAATAAGCAAACTTAGAAGGTATCTAAATAATTATATAGTAATTATAAAGTGATCTGCACCCCAGCTTTGCCAATTACAACTAGTGTAACCTTAGGCAAGTTACTCAACATCTGTTTTTTACCTGTAAAAGAGGGAACATAATATAGTAGTCCCCCATTATCTGTGGTTTCACTATCCACGGTTTCAGTTACCCATGGTCAACTATAGTCTGAAAATATTAAATGGAAAATTCTAGAAATAAACAATTTATATATTTTAAACTACATCCTATTCTGTGGTAAAATCTCATGCCATCCTGGTCCATCTCACCAGACACATGAATCATCCTTTTGTCCAGTGGATTCACATTGTACACACTCCCTGCCTAAGTTAGTCACTTAGTAGCTATCTCAGTTATCAACCCAACTGTGGTGGTATCACAGTGCTCATGTTCAGGTAACCCTTGTTTTGCTTAATCCTGGCTCCAAATCACAAGAGTAGAATGCTGGAAATTCACATATGCCAACAAGAAGCCATAAAGTACTTCCTTTAAGTAAAAAGTATGTGTATATAGGAAAAAAATGATATACAGGGTCTGACACAAATAATGCCCCTTTTTATTACAAAATCTTTTATTACAAAGTCATAAGCATGTAATTCTGTAACATAACATATCACATTCAAGCACACCATATGCCATTTTAGGTGAAATGTTCAAATTAAATCTATAAATTATTACACCCATATTACTCTACAACCACACTCAAGCAGGCCTTCTTACTTCTGCGGGACCCCATATATATAAATATAAAAATATAATATATATAATATTATATTATATATATAATATAATATTATAATGCTATATATATATGTGGTTCACCACTATCCATGGATTCAGGCATCCTGTGGAGGTGTTTTGGAACATATCCCCTGTGGATAAGGGGGACTACTGTAATCAAGAGGCAGTGGAATAGGGTGATCAGGACTACCAACTAGACTACCTGGGTTAGAGTCCCTGCTTTGCCCCTTAATAGCTGTGTGATTTTAGGCAATTAACATAGACCCATTTTACAATGAAGATACGGAAACAGAGAGTTTGTCATTAGTACATACTTCATTGAATTACAGTGAGGGATAAATGAAATATGTATCTGTAGTTCTTAACACAGTATCTGATGCTTATCCTATGTTAATGTTTTCCCTTCCTTATTCTATTTGGAAATCCCCCTCCCTCCATCCTTCCCTGTGGAAATTACATCTGTCATTACATCTATCAAGGTGTGTGTGAGGAGCCCTGGCTGGTATGGTTTGGCAGATTGAGTGATGGCCTGTGAACCAAGGGGTCACTGGTTTGATTCCCAGTTGAAGCACATGCCTGGGTTGCAGGCTGGTCCCCAGTGGGGGAGTGTGTGAGAGGCAACCACACATCGATGTTTCTCTCTCTCTCTTTCTCCCTAGCTTCCACGCTCTCTAAAACAATAAAATAAAAATTTATAAAAGAAAGATGTATGTAGGGAGGTGGAGGTGGGAGAAGGTTCCACCCAAAGACAAAGGAGCACAGGCAATGACCTAATTGATGATATGTAGTCTGCACCATGTTTGTACCACAGGAGAGAATGGGGTTTGGAGGCCAAGAATGAGAGAGGTGAGAACAGAAATTTGGCCAAGTCAGTAAAATGGATCTCTCCTTTGCATTGTAGACTATTGTCCAGTAGTCTGAGGCCCTCCTACTCTGATAGTAACAATAGAACCTTGGCCTTATCTATTATTTATTTCAGGAGCAAGGAGGCATAGGTATTTCAAGCCTTCTTAGGAACTTGAACCCACAAAGGCTTTGAGAGTATAGAGAACATTAAGGAACACAATCCACATTCCGTGGATGCGCAGGCTACAGGAATGTCTTAGGACAGTATTTCTCAAAGTACATGTTATATGGATTACCTGGAGATCCATGAAAATATAAGCACCTGAGCACCTCTCCAGAGAATCTGACTCAGAAAGTCTGGGTTGGGACTAGGAAGTCTTGCATTTTAATCCTCAGGTAATTGCGATGCACATAGAAATTTAAGAACGACTTTTCCATATGATAATAAATGTATGTTGAAAAGCTAAAAGCAAGGACCTCATTGATAAGATTCTCATGAAAATGGGGAAGAGAGACATTGAGTTTATGGGATGCCCCCTCGGGGAACTGTCATGGGAAGCCCTGGACAGGAGAGGGGCAGCATGAAGACGCTCACCCAGACTCCTGGGAAAGGAACCAAAAGTGGAATTTCTGAGAGATTCTTATTTTAGACAGAGCTGTATCAGAGGCAGACTCTGAAAGATTTGAGGGCCATTCATTTAATTGGGAGATGATTCCAGGCAGTGTTGGTAGGGGAGTGAGGAAATGAGACAACAAAGAAAAAGAAGCTAATATGGGAGCATTAATTAGCAGGTTAGTTCTGAGCACCTCTGGGAACGGTGTGAAACACACCCACATAAAAGCCTGGAAACTGAAGTCTCTGTCTTTCAATTCCCATTTTGATAGCTTCAGTCAGGAGTATTAATTCCCACCCTGCATCAATACTTCTCATTTGTCTCATTCTCAGGCTGAGAGAAAGTCTTTAGGTAGAGAGTAGCATGTGCTTACAATAGAATGCTATTAGCATGTGTAAAAATGGCTAGTGCCAAGGGTATAACTATAATAATCTTTATGTCAAATACATTATACTGTACAATTTGCATACTGCTTTGATATACATCACTAAAACTGATTAAAAAATGAGGTGGACAGTGAGGGATAAGGTAATGGGAATGGACTCTGGAGTCAGGCAAACCTAGAACACCAGTTCTTCATTTTTGTAGCTGAATGACTTTGAAGAAGTCATTTTATCTCTTTGCATCTCACTTTCCACATCTGTGAAATAGAGATCATAATGCTGCCTACTTCTTAAAAGTTAAATAAAACCTAAATGAAGAAATAAATACCTTTAAAATACCTAGCAGAATGCTTAAGATATAAGGAGATTCAACCAATATTGCTTCCTTTTCTCCCATCCCTATCTCCTTACTCATCCCATGTACCCCATACCATATATAGCCTCAGTATATGGCACTTAGGTGGTACTCAATAAATGTTCCTAACATGAAGAAAAGTCCAGATTGCTTATGAAGCAGAAGAAGGTGCCATTTAAAATATAAAACCTAGAAAACTGTACTGAGGGGATGGACATTGAACTAGTTCAGATGCAGGAGAAGCTTTCCCCCTTGAGAGGAAGATATGTCTTAGACCAGTGGTCCCCAATCTTTTTGGCACCAGGGACCAGTTTCATGGAAGACAATTTTTCCACAGACAGGCTGGGGTGGGTGGCTGCAGGCAGAGCTCAGGCAGTGATGCCAGCAAAGCTTGGCTCATTCACCCACCACTTACTTTCTGCTATACAGCCTGGTTTCTAACAGGCCACAGACCAGCACCCATCCAGGGCCCGGGAGTTGGGGACCTGTGTTTTAGGCCAAATTTTGAATGATGAGGGGATACTATTGCTGGCAGAGAGAAGGGAAGAGTGGATCCTGGTTATGAAGATGCCCTGGAACAAGGCCTGGTAGTGGGACATAACAGAAGACAAACATAAGCCAACATCTATTGAACACTTACTGTGTATAGTCTACTGGGCACTTACTGTGTACACAGTAAGTATACACAATAAGTGTTCAATAGATGTTGGCTTATGTTTGTCTTCTGTTAAAATATTTTATGTGCTTTATTTCATTGAATCCTAACCACAGCCCTTTAAGACAGGTGCTATTATTACTTTCATCTTCCTTGTTAGGAAATTGAAGCACAGAGAAGTTGGTTCACTTGCCTGAGGTCTCACAGGCAGAAAATCATGGAACCTTGAGTGAAAAGCAGATTTGTCTGACTACAAAGCCCAGTCACTGTGTTAGCAGCTATAATAATAATTACTGATTATAAGAACCATCATTATTGCTGTGGGATAATCAGATCCCACCATGAATTCAATTCAACAAAGACTGAGTATCTACCACTATCATGTATTATTAGCTAAGTGGGGAGCATTTATGGCTTGAATCTTTGGAAATGTTCCCTTGTTGTGGGGTACCCTGGGAATTCCCTTTGGTTTCTTCTAATTATTTCTCAAAGCTTTGGTCTTGGCTCATATGGTCATGACTCCAACTTTTGATTCCCTTTCAGCACATGACATGAAATGTCATTGTTTAATCACAAGCTACACTTGTGATGAAAGTTGGATAATCAGAACAAAAGCACAGGAAGAATAATTAGAGGGAACCAAAGGGAAGAGGCTCACGGCTTTGAACAAGAGATTGTGTGAAGGTTTCTAGGACTCAGTCCCTGAAGCTCTGACAATGTATTTTGATCCTTGTCTGAATGTAAATGAATGACTCCATAAAATCATAGGCAGTTTGTCACAATCGAGGTTATTTAGCTAGTTAATTAAAAGTCTGAGTGAGCTACTGCCTCTTTGCACTGTTCTCTGAAGATAACCAAACCTGTGTTCTGACCAGGCAAGTTAATTTAAAATAAGTGACCTGAATTGGGTAATGGCTGCAAGTTCAAATTCAAGAATCACTATAATTAGTCCCAGATGGATCTTAATTGTTCTTTGAGGAAACAGAGTGGAGAAGGGGGAAAGAGCAATGCCCAAGCCCAAAGCAGAGGTTGTTAGCCATACCTTTCAAATTCCCTATCACTATTAGCCACTTTTAGCCTAATGGCAGGGGAGCTGATTGGGGCAGGGCATAGTTAATGTGGTATAACAAGAGTTCCATTGCTGCCTTTTCAAATGCATCCTTCCAGATGTGGTACATAAAGTGGGTATTGTTTTTGTTTTGTTTGTTTGTTTTTGGAAATAAGGACTATAATCCAGCACTCTTAATTATGTGGTCCCAGGAAAGCTATATGTCTTTTTTTATATACAAAATGAGGAAAACACCATTAAGACTACCTACTTCAGAGGATCAGAGGAGATAATTTATAAAAAACCTTTGAAAAAATATGTAAAGCTCTACAAGGCAGTAATTTATTCTTGCTCCAATCCAGGATAGTTTCCTAATCAAAGATTTTTTTATTTTAGAGTGTAAGGCTAAGGCTACTCATGGTGTGTGTCTCTTTTTATTTTTTTAGACTTTGCCCAAAACTAGTTACCTTCTGAACTATACCACTCGAAAGCTTAAAGGATCACAGTAGGCAGTATATTCACCATCATATCTGTATGGTGATACATGATGTTCTAATTTCTTCCGAGGTGTGCCCACAGAGCTGAAAATGACTTCAGCTTTGTGGGATTTTGGAAGACAGAGAGTACATACATTTAACATTTTTATTATGAAATTGGATTCTTTTCCATTTATGTTAATATAAATCTTTGACTTGAAATTACATGCTGGCACAACACTGTGGTACCACAAAGTTAGTGTAAGTCACAGTGAGGGCAGAATGGCTTTGTCCCCACTTATTTGTTACATGAATGCTTGGGTTTCTTTTCAGTATTCTCATACATTCTAATTACTCATATCTTCCCAAGCTCTGGAAGCCAAAAGTAATAAGAATTCGTACAATAGTAAAAATAAAATAACTAAAAAACATAACTCAGTACAAAACTTTGGAAAACCAAGAATTTTACCATTTTGGGATGCACAGATGATTGCTTTTGAAGGTGTTTTTCTTTCCCAATTTTACATTTTTTACTTTTATTTTTAAAATATATTTTATGTATTTATTTTTATAGAATGGGAAGGGAGAGAGAAAGAGAGGAAGAGAAACATCAATGTGTGGTTGCTGCTTATGTGCCCCCAGCTGAGGACCTGGCCCACAACCCAGGCATGTACCCTGACTGGGGGATTCGAACTGCAATCCTTTGGTTTAGAGGCTGGTACTCAATCTACTGAGCCACACCAGCCAGGGCCCAATTTTACTTTTTAAAGGGAATTGTATTGTGCTGTCCCTTTCAGTTCCCCTGAACAGAATGTAAGCATCTAAGATAAAAATTTACAACCTATACCTACTGATAGTAATCACAACTGTTTATTCTTGAAGCTTAACAAAAACTCATTAAAAGAGCTTCTTTTCAAATCGGATTCTATGTTCTACCTTGTTAGATGAGCCAAGCAAATAATGGAATTGTGTCTCCCAAATTGCATTGCTATCAAAGGGCTGTGCCTTTTGCTGGAAAGAATAATAATGCACAAATAAACAAATAGCATTGGCTCAACATTATCCTTCATCACTGGGAAACCCCCTTTCATGGTAGGAAGCAGCAGAGGACACAGCTTTATGAAGATTTTGCAAAGGTTTAAGTTATAGGCTGAGGAATCATGTCTAAATGTCTCCTTGGGGTGTCCTGTGGTGCACCATGAGTAAAAGCCACAATATACAGTGCATACAGGACTGGGAATTATTCTTTAAGTGAAAAACATCAGGACTCTTTTTTTTTTTCCTGGAGAAAGTTGAGAAGCTATTTATTAAATTCAACAAACATTTTTTGAGTACTTACTAGGCTCCAAACTGTTTTAGGTGCTGGGGATACAGCACTGAACAAAACATAAAAACAATCTGTACCCTCATGAAGCCTATTTTCTAGTTTGGTTGTCTAGTGATCATTCCCTCCTATGAATTTCTATATGGTTTCCATCTCTCATATTTTCCTCATAATACTATTTACCCAACTTAGGCATGTGTTGTGCCATCCCAATTAGATTATCCTTGAGGGCAGGGACCCAGTTTAAACCTGCTAGTGTGTACCTTATTCACTGAATTCTCTCTAGGCTGGTGTCCAATCAATATTTGTGAATGATGAGAAAGTGGGGACTTCAAACACAGGAAAAAAGGATCAGAACTAATATTAACCTCAAATGTTATCTTTCTGATTTAGTATATTTGCATAGGAACAGACTGTATTAACCTAAACACTAATTCCAGGCAGTTGAGTGGGAAGTGGGATAGGGGTGAGAAGGCAGGTGGCCTATTTAGGAGACCTCACATGTAGATATCTATTTGGTCAATATATTTACATAATATTGGTTAGTGTGTGATGAAGAGTACACAGTGACAAAGAGAACTGATTGGAATCAGTCCTGGGTTTAAACCCTTGCCCTTTCACTCATGACTTGTGTGGCCATTGTATGTGTTAGTCTCTCTCTCAGCCCCTGTTTCTTCATTGTAAAATGATGGGGTAGTTTAATTCCTAAGCAGGATCTTTTGATTTCAGATACCATGGTACTGTACTTTCTGGAGGAATATTTCCATTGCTTGAGGATCAAAAAGTCATGATGAAAAGAAGAGTTTAGTCTGACCAATATAATGTGCATTTTTATGGTATTTATTTCTACCATTCTGCTTTATGACATCTGAGTTATTCTCAATTTCCTAATTTGGCACTGTTTATTAGCATTCACTCTGACAAGTAAGTGGGGCTTGTCATACCTATGCAAATATAAGTTTCTACCCTCTTCACCAAATCAGATGAACTATTGGTCCTTAAAGACTCAGTTCAAAAAATCATCAGGAGAGTCTCCTAGACTCCCTGACTGAGTCAGGCTGAGTTAGGCATGTTTCTTCTGCATTCCTATTAGGGTTTGTTTTTCCCTCTGTAATTGTACTTATCACACCAAACCATAATCATTTGTTTACTTCAATGCTTCCTTACTAAACTATGATCTCCTTAAGGGATGGAGCAATGTTGTATTTGTTTTTAATCTTTTCTTTAAACTTATTACTAATTTCTATCCAGGACAAGTGACAGGCTGTGTGAATAGGAATGTTGTACGTTCAAGAAGAGCTTGAAACCATCTCCTTACATTGAAATATAATCAAATCTATGGTGATGGATGGTAGATAAAATCTTGTTTCCTTTCTTCATGCAGTTAAAAAGATAAAGTCATTCATTTGTTTTTCTACTTCAAAATTATTCCTATTGATGCAGCTTTCATGAAGAGGACATGAGTAATGGGTCATTTTCAGTTTCCACAAAGAACTGAGTTTGAGCTAGTCCTCTTTAGGCAAAAAGTCTTTGTTAGATGTGTTGGGTTCTGCTGTAATCAGATTGCAAATAAAACCATCCCCATCTTCCTCTGGAGTACAGTAAAAGGCAATTCATCTCCATTTGACAATTTTTCACCTAGGCTCCAAGCAGAGCAAATAATATAGAAGTCATGAAGATGGTTTGCAGACTGAACAGTCGTCTCCATATTTGGTGAAACCATATCATTTTCTATTGGCTCATAAATTCTCTAGTATCTGGATCATTACTAGTATATGTGTGTGTGTGTGGTCTCTTTCAGAGTTCAGATTTGGCAGAAAATGTGCCCACTAATCTTAAGAATGGGAACACAGAAAAGGAATAACTGGGTGAATCGATTCACTACAGACACACACACACACACACACACACACACACACACACACACACACACAGAGTTTGATGGCAAGATTGTCATGCATGCAGTCTTGACATGAGTTAAGAAAATTAAGAATGAATTGCATGTCACCAAGTGGTAAAGACTATAAAAGGGAGTAGCTAAGATTTTTATGTGCATTGTCTTTTGGAGGATTCAAGATCACTGGCTCTAGTTGAGCAAGCAAGCTCTTGTAATGGGTAGAGTTGCTGGGGAAGTGCACTATTTGGAAGATTTCTCAAGCAAAAACTGTCTTACTTAATTTCAATATTTCACAATTAGCACTTTATCTTAACAGGTTGGATGTGAGAAGAGGCCTATAACTCTTTTATGGAGTTATGGGCATAACCCTTTTATGGAGGAGACATGAACAGTGTTCCCTGTCTCTCATGAAAGCAAATGCCAGAGGAATCAGGGCTAGGCCTGCTGTCACCTGTTATCGATGTAGCTACTGCATAAGAGCTAATGGCTGTGTTGGGAGATGCACTTTCCTGCCATTCCTTGCAACTTTCTCTGAGCATTTTTGTGGTGGTTGCCACAGATACCAAATGGTCAAGTGGTTTGGGTCAGAGTTTGAAGGACTGCACTGTGCTGTGGATGAGGTGGGTGAGACTGCAATTAAGTTAATGCATGTACAAATAAGGTGTGTTTCTTTCCTTTGTGCCTTTGAGAAAATGGCAACAAAGCAGTCTGTCAAGGCAACAATTGATTTTACACTGGCCAGGGAAGAGGAAGGAGGAGCAATTCACTGAGTAGGAGGTTCTCAAATTAAGCACAGGCAGTAGTTTGAAATAGGTCAAGAGAAGTGAAAAAGATACTCAGAGCTGTTGAAGAGATAGTAGTAATGGCAAGGCATTTAAGAATGGGCATTAAGAAGCTTTCTATGCTCTCACCTTTAACAGGAACCTAAACAACAAAACAGTGAAACAAGCAAAATATAGTCAAAGACACTGTAATAGAGGACAGGCAGAAAGTGACCAGAGGAGAGAGAAGAGGGAGTTTCAGGGAAAAGGGGGAGGGTTTACAGGAACAAAGTTAAAAGACACATGGATAAAAACTAGGGGGAGGGTGGTAATGGGAGGGAAGTTGGGAGGGATGGGTGGGTGGGCTGGATTGGGAGTAAAGGGGAGAAAACTGTACTTGAACAATGATTCAAATAAAAATAAAAATTAAAAAAAGAAACTTTCTATGCAACTTTTTTTGACTACCTAGTCTGTTGCTTCAGTGTCCCTGGATCCTCATCTCTTAATCTAAGATATGGTATTACTGAGGTTCCATTATATTTTGGTTCTTCCCTCTTATATACCTCTGCAAGTGTGTGTGTGTTTTTAGATAGCATAATTTCAAGGTTTTGATTTGTGAATTAGTTCACCCAGTTATTTCTTTTCTGTGTTCTCATTCTTAAGATTAGCGGGCACATTTTCTGCCAATGCTGAACTCTGAAAAAGACCACAGCATTCCTGCCTCATATCCTCAATAATGATCCCAGTTATTGGGAGTTTAAATGATTTTGAGTTCTCAGGCTCAGTGACCACAGGTTCCTTTTCTTACTCATTTTATCCTCTTTAAGAAATGAGGTACAGTGACTGTAATTATAATGCTTGATATTTATAGAGTTGCCCTTTCTGAGTATTTTAGATGATCTTAGATACATTGTTTGATTCATAATAACATTATCCTAGTAAGGCAGGGAAGGATTTTTATTTTATATCTGAAGTTGCTAAAATGATGAAAGATGAGGTAGCTGTGCAAGGTCACACAGTGATCTTGAGATGGAACTCAGGCAGCTTTCTGATCTTTGGACTAGTGCTGAATTACTTCAGAAGATACTGGTCAATTGCTGTTCTTTTTCAGAGTGAGGTGTTGGTGGTACATGTATATTTGGAAATCTGGTAACTACATATACATATTTTTAAAGAGTTGG
Organism: Tonatia bakeri; assembly: GCA_004024845.1. NCBI lineage: Eukaryota > Metazoa > Chordata > Mammalia > Chiroptera > Phyllostomidae > Tonatia > Tonatia bakeri. The sequence goes on along the minus strand of PVIA01012617.1, from coordinate 2,834 downwards.
AGAGATGATAGTGGTGTTTGGCTACTAATTTCTTCCACTTTAGCTCTACCTCTAGTGATGTGACACTAAGTGTCACTGATCTCCCCAAGCCCAGTCCATGGCCCATTGAATGGTGCCCATTACTTATTAATTTGTTATAACCTGTGGGTAGAGACAGTTTGAACCCATTAAATCTGGACTGAAGGAAAGCTGCCCCAACAAGGATGGGATTAATTTGATTGGAAGGGTCAGGTGGGTGGTGGTAATAGTGGTATCAAACTGATCTAGGTCTCTTTCCCACACTCAATTTCATCAAAGTCCAGACCTTGACATGGATCAATCAATGGCCTTGGCCCTTCAGTGTTAGTGTAGTAAAGCACTTAAGTCTGTACATTTTATTTTATTTTTTTGCTTTTTGTTACTATACTTGCTTGGTGCCTCTCTGCAGGGAAGTCCAAAGCTCTAAATTATTGTAGACATAAAGGTCCTATGGCAATGTGAGATTGAATAATAAGTAGCTTTTGTGTTGCTGTTGTAAACTGTGGTTCTCCAAGCCCTTATGAAACTATTTGTTATAGCATCTATTAGAATCTGGGACAAGACTCCTGTAATCATGCAGCTGTCTGATGGACTTTCTTATCGCTACATTTTTGTTGCTCTTAAAATGTGGAATTTTTTTGTAAAACTGGATGATGATTCTGAAAAGTTCATTAATGGTTACAAGTCAGTAATTTTAGCCCATAGGACTTTGTTAATTTCTTAGTGTCTGCAAATTGGGGCAAGTGTAATTCACAGTGTAAGCCATATAAAGGAAGAGTTGTCAGGATGTTGTCCCATGCCAGCTGAAAGCATATTCATAGCCTGTAAAGAGAGAAACTAGCTACATATGCTTGATGATTCCTTTCTTTCTATATTTTTTAACTTTCAATCATTGTTCAAGTAGTTTCCTCCCCTTTACTCCCAATCCAGCCCATTTACCCCTCCCTCCCAACTTCCCTCCCATTACTACCCTCCCCCTAGTTTTTATGCATGTGTCTTTTAACTTTGTTCCTGTAAACCCTTCCCCTTTTCCCCTGAAACTCCCTCTTCTCTCTCCTCTGGTCACTTTCTGCCTGTCCTCTATTTCAGTGTCTGTGACTATATTTTGCTTGTTTGTTTGTTTTGTTGATTAGGTTCCTGTTAAAGTGAGATCATATGGTATTTATCTTTCACCACCTGGCTTATTTTGCTTAGCATAATGCTTTCCAGTTGCATCCATGATGTTGCAAAGGGTAGGAGCTCCTTCTTTCTTTTTGCTGCATAGAATTACATTGTGTAAATGTACCATAGTTTTTTGATCCATTCATTTACGGAGGGGCATCTAGGTTGCTTCCAGCACTTAGCTATTGTAAATTGTGCTACTATGAACATTGGGGTGCAAAGGTTCTTTCGGATTGGTGTTTTAGGATTCTTAGGATATAGTCCCAGCAGTGGAATTGCTGGCTCAAAAGGCAGATCCATTTTTAGTTTTCTGAGGAAGTTCCATACTCTTTTCCATAGTGGTTGTACCAGTCTGCAGTCCCACCAACAGTGCACTAGTGTCCCCTTTTCTCCACAACCTCTCCAACACTTGTTGTTTGTTGTTTTGTTTATGATGGTCATTCTGACTGGTGTGAAGTGGTACCTCATTGTGGTTTTTAATCTGCATCTCTCTGATAGCTAGTGATATTGAACATCGTTTCATGTGATTTTGGATCTTCTGTATGTCCTCCTTGGAGAAGTGTCTGTTCAAGTCCTTTGCCCATTTTTTAATTGGGTTGCTTGTCTTCTTAGAGTGGAGTCGTGTAAGTTCTTTACATATTTTGGAGATTAAGCCCTTGTCTGAGGTATCATTGGCAAATATGTTTTCCCATACAGTTGATTCTCTTTTTATTTTGATACTATTTTCTTTAGCTTTGCAGAAGATTTTTATTTTGATGAGGTCCCATTTGTTTATTCTTTCCTTTATGTCTCTTGCTCTAGGGGACATGTCAGTAAAAAAGTTTTTGGGTGATATATCTGAGATTTTCCTACCTATGTTCTCCTCTAGTACTTTAATGGTGTCACAGTTTATATTTAAGTCTCTTATCCATCTTGAATTTATTTTTGTACAAGGTGTAAGTTGGTGTTCTAGTTTCATTTTTTTTTTCTGCGTGTAGCTGTCCAGTTCTCCCAGCACCATTTGTTGAAGAGGCTATTTTTACTCCATTTTATGTTGCTGCCTCCTTTGTCAAATATCAATTGACCGTAGACAATTGGGTTTATTTCTGGGCTCTCTGTTCTGTTCCATTGGTCATGTGCCTGTTTTTATGCCAGTACCAGGCTGTTTTGATTACCATGGCCTTGTAGTATAGTTTAGTGTCAGGTATTGTGATCCCTCCTACTTTACTCTTCTTTCTCAACTTTGCAGTAGATATTCGGGGTCATTTATGGCTCCATATAAATTTTTGAAGTGTTTGTTCTATGTCTGTGAAATAAGCCATCGGTACTTTAATAGGTATTGCGTTGAATGTGTAGATTGCTTTTGGTAGTATGGACATTTTAATGATATTAATTCTTCCAATCCATGAACATGGTATATGTTTCCATTTGTTTGTGTCTTCCTTGATTTGTTTCCTCAGTGGTGTATAGTTTTTTGAATACAGGTCTTTTCCCTCTTTGGTTAGGTTTATTCCTAGGTATTTTATTTTTCTTTTTGCTATTTCAAATGGGATTTTTTCCTTGATTTCTGCTTCTGCTGTTTCATTGGTGATGTACAGAAATGCCTTTGATTTCTGGATATTGACTTTGTATCCCGCTGTTTTGCCAAATTCGTTTATTAGGTCAAGCAGTTTTTT